>PVKS010010622.1:0-59494 GCA_004027875.1 Aplodontia rufa | reverse complement strand
AACTACAGGGAACTAAAGAAACTGAAGTCCAAACTCGCAAATAATCCAATCGATAAATGGGCTAAAGAACTCAAAAGGAACTTCTCTCCAGTGGAAGTCCAGAAAGCCCACAAATATATGAGAAAATGCTCTACATCATTAGCTATAAGGGAAATGCAAATCAAAACTTCAATGAGATACCACCTCACTCCTGTTAGAGAGGCAAAAATGAAGAATACAAACAACGACAGATGCTGGAGGGGCTGTGGGAAAAGAGGAACACTATTACGCTGCTGGTGGGACTGCAAACTAGTTCAGCCATTATGGAAAGCTGTATGGAGAATCCTCAAAAAATTAAGGATGGAACCACCCTATGACCCAGCTATCTCACTCCTGGGAATTTTCCCAAAAGACTTAGAATCAGCATATTATAGCGATGTGGCTTCATCAATGTTTATAGCAGCTCAATTTACTATAGCTAGACTATGGAACCAACCCAGATGCCCCTCACTTGACGAGTGGATACAAAAGTTTTGGTTCATATATACAATGGAATACTACTCGGCCATTAGAGAGGATGATATTATGGCTTTTGAAATCAAATGAATGGAGATGGACAGAATTATGCTTAGTGAAGTCTCCCAAGCTCAGAGACTCAAGGGCCGAATGGTTTCTCTCATCTATTGTTGCTAGCATATATGGGGAAGCAGTAGGGTAGACGGCTAACCTAACAAAACTTCAAATTGAATGACTTTCAGACTAATAGGGGGATGGTGCTCTAGGATACTTGGAGGTGTAGGGAAGGGGATGGGGAGGGGGAGGGTATATGAAGAACTGATAGGAGTCTGGAGATTGGGAAGATGGGGGAACCATCCCAGAAGCTGATGTCATTCCTCCACGAACTACCCATTTAACACATGAGTTCTTCTGGGGGAAACTGCAACAAGTAAAACCCAAGGTGGTTAAACATGTTTTGGCATTTCCCCTGGATAACAAAGTTTATATCCATTGATTGCTAATGTTTTTGATAATGTTTCCCCCTCAACTGTATCTCTATATACTTTTAATAAAAAAAAAAGAATAATTGGGACTAGGTAATTCACAAAGGAAGAAGCTTATTTAGCTCATGGTTCTAGAGCCTGGAAGTCCAAGACTATGTAGGTATTTTTTTTTTTTTTGTGTGTGAGGGCCTTGTACTACTGTATAAAGGCGGAAAAGCAGAAGTGTGAGTTGATACATGTACAAGAGACAAAACACTTAGGGTGGCTTTTCTGCCTTAATATTGTTGGCATATAGGAAACCTATTGGTTTATGGGTGTTGATCTTATAGCCTGTTCTTTGTCAAATCTGTTTATTAGCTCTAGCAGTTTTCTGGTGGCGTGTTTTGGATCTTCCAGATATAGGATCATGTCATCAGCAAAAAGGATGGTTTGACTTCCTCCTTTCCTATTCTTATCCCTTTGATTTCTTCCTCTTGTCTGATTGCTCCAGCAAGGGTCTGGAGAACTATATTGAATAAAGTAGTGAAAGTGGGCAGTCTTGTCTTGTTCCCAAGTTCAGTAGAAATACTTTCAACCTTTCTCCATTTAGTACCATACTAGCTGAGGGTTTGGCATATTTGGCCTTTACAAAGTTAAGATAAGTTCCTTTGATCCCTATTTTCTCTAGAGTTTTGAGCATAAATGGGAGCTGGATTTTATCAAAGGGCTTTTCTGCATCTATTGAGATGAACAT
This sequence comes from Aplodontia rufa, assembly GCA_004027875.1. Lineage (NCBI taxonomy): Eukaryota > Metazoa > Chordata > Mammalia > Rodentia > Aplodontiidae > Aplodontia > Aplodontia rufa. The sequence continues at coordinate 57,781 of PVKS010010622.1, read as the reverse complement.
AGGGTTTTTGTCCTTAATTCTGTTTAAGTGATGAATCACATTTATTGATTTGTGCATGTTGAACCCACCTTGCATACCTGGAATGAAGCCCACTTGATTATGATTAATTTTTTTTTTAAGAGAGAGGGACAGTGAGAGAGAGAGAGAGAGAAACAATTTTTATTTAGTTTTTCATGTGGCTTTCATTGCTCCAAGACTTCATTGTGTATGTGGTGCTGGAGTTTGAACTCCCATACTTGCGCATGCCAGGCAAACGGCAGAACCACAGAGCCACTGCTCCAGCCCCATTAATTATTTTCTTGAGTGTGTGTGTGTGTTTAAGAAAGAGTGGACAGTGAGAGAGAGAGAAAGAGAGAAGTAATTTTTATTTAGTTTTTCATGTGATCTTTCTTCATTCCTCAGACATTTTGTTGTGTGCTGGGGTTTGAACTCACGTATTCATGCATGCCAGACAAGTGCTATAACCGCCGAGCCACCGTTCCAGTCCTTCTTGATGTGTTTTTGAATGTGGTTTGCAAGAACCTTATTAAGGATTTTTGCATTGAAATTCATGAGGGCTGTTGGTCAGTAGTTTTCTTTTTTCAAAATGCCTTTGTTGGGTTTTGGTATCAGAGTTATGGTTGCTTCATAAAAAGTGTTTGGGAGAGTTCCCTCTTTTTCAATTTCTTGGAATAAGGAGAGGTGTTAGCTCTTCTTCAAAGGTGTGGTAAAACTCCACAGAAAATCCATCAGGTCCTGGGCTTTTCTTCTTTGGAAGATTTTTAATTGCTGTATGGATTTCAGTGCCTGTTATTGGGCTGTTTAGGATTTCAGTGTCATCCTGCATCAATTTGGGGATGTTGTATGTGTCTAGAAATTTGTCCATGTCATCCAGATTATCTGATTTAGAGGAGTATAGTTTTTCAAGATATATTCTGATAATCTGTTTGATTTCAAGGGGATCAATGGTGATCACTCCTTTTCGTTGATGATTTTGTTGATTTGCTTTGATTTTCTCCTTCTTTTAGTTAGATTAGCTAGGGGTCTGTCAATTTTATTTATTTTTTCAAAGAACCAGCTCTTTGTTTCATTAATTCTTTTTATTTTTTTTATTCTCAATTTCATTGATTTGAGCTTCGATCTTAATTATTTCCTGTCTTCTGCTGGCTTTGGGATTAAACTATTCTTCTTTTTGTAGAGATTTGAGTTGGAGCATAAGTTTATTTGTTAGGGATCTCTCCTGATTCTTAATGTGGACACTCAGTGCAATAAATTTTCCCCTTAAGAATGCTTTCATGCTGTCCCAGAGGTTTGGATATGTTGTGTCTTCATTCTCATTCTCTTCTAAGAATTCCTTAATTACTGTTCTCATGTCTTCTTGGATCCATTCTTCATTTAATAGAGTGTTATTCAAACTCCACATATATGTGTATGTTTTGTGCCATGGTTTCTGCTATTAATTATTAGGGTTATGGCATCATGGTCTGATAGGATACATGGATTAATATCTACTTTTTTATATTTGTTGAGATTTCCTTTGTGAATTACAATATGATCTATTTTGGAGAAGGATCCATGTGCTGCTGAGAAGAAGGTATACTCTGCCAATTTGGGGTGGATTATTCTGTAGATGTCTGTTTAGTCTGTTTGATTTATGGTGTTATTTAGACTGGAGATCTCTTTATTGTTTCTTTGTTTTGAAGATCTGTTTATTGGTGATAGACGAGTGTTAAAGTCTCTAAGTACTATTGTGTTGAGGTCCACAAGTGATTTTATATCTTGGAGTATTTTTTCCACATAATTGGGAGCATTGGTGTTTGGAGAGTATATAATACTATGGCTATTTCCTCCTGTTGTATTGTTCCCTTTACTAGGATGTAGTGGCCTTCTTTATCTCTTTTGATTAATTTATGTTTGAAATCCACTTTGTCAGATATAAGAATTGTAGTCCTGCTTGATTTCTTGGGCCATATGCTTAGTAGTTTTTTTTCCCCATCCTTTCACCCTTAATCTGTGGGTGTCACTGGCTGTAAGGTGGGTTTCCAGTAAGCAGCAAATTGTTGGATTTTGCTTTTTGATCCCATCTGCTAGTCTGTGTCTTTTGATTGGTGCATCGAGACCATTCACATTCAGTGTTAAAATTGTTATGTGGTTGTGGTTCATATTCATTGTGTTTTATTAGTAAATTCTGTGCTGTCTTAGTTGTCTATTGATAGCATGTACCTTTGAATTTCCTCTGTTTGTGGTTTTGAGGAATATTAGCTTGTACTTGTATCTGGAGTTTGTCTTTGAGAATTCTTTGTAATGCTGGCTTTCTGTTCACGAATGCTGCAAGTTTGTCCTAATCATGAAAAGTTCTTATTTCCCCCTCAAATTTGAAGCTGAGTTTTGCTGGGTATAGTATTCATGGCTGCATGCTGTGTTCATTCAGGCATTGAAGATCTCCTTCCAAGATCTTCTTGCTTCCAGAGTCTGAACTGAAAAGTCAGATGTGATTCTAATTGGTTTGCCTCTGAATGTGATTTGGCGTTTCTCCCTTGTCACTTTCAATATTCTTTCCTTGAATTCCCTGTTGTACATTTTGAATATGATATGTCTTGGTGAGCTGCTCATTTGATTAGGCCTATTGGGTGTCCTATAAGCTTCTTGGGTGAGCATATCTGACTCTATTGTTATATGGGCAAAATTTTCTTTCGCAATTTCCTTGAGAATGTTTTTTATCCCATTTGTTTGTGTTTCAATTTCTTCCTGTATCCCAATTGCTCTTAAATTGTTTCTTCTAATTTCATCCCAGACATTTTAAAAATTCTGTTTGTGTTCTGTGAGTTCTTTTTTCTTTTTTGTCATCCATGTGCTCTAGCTTGCTCAGCCTGTCCTCATTGTCAAAAGTTCCTTCTTTGAGAGCTAAGGTTCTCTTTTCTGTAGAAGTTAATCTATTATTAAATTCTTCCATGGTTCCTCTCATGTCATTGACTGCAAATTTTAGCTCTGTTACTTCCTTTTTGAGTATGTCTATTTTTTGATGAGAGTTTTTCATCTCTTGAGTTTTCTCACTTAGTCCCTTCATTATGTCTTCTTCTAGCTCATTGTTCCTTTTAGTAATCAGATCATTGATAATGTTTTGAAGGTTTTTCATCTTGACCCCTATTCGTGGCATCCTTTTTGGGGAAGTTTTGGGTTTGAGGTGAACCCCTCCTTGTTTGAGTCTTCATTTTCAAGAGATTTTTGAGGATCTCTGAATTGAGATTTACTTAGGGGGAAGGTAGGCAGGTCTTCAGGTGGTTTTTCCTTGCAAGTCAAAGGGTTAGATCAGCCAATGACTCTATGATGATCACCTTCTTCCTGATGATGTTTCTGCCTGGCTCCTCATGTTGCTCTACCTTTTGGTCCCAGGCTCAAGGTTGCAAATCTGAACCTACCGAAATGGAGACCTACCTTTCAGTGGGACTCAAAAAAGCCCCAATAGGAATGTGGGGTGTAGGTAGGTGGAGCTGCTCCAAGTGGGGAACCTCCCCTGGTTGGTCCTGAGCAGGGCTGCTCTGGACAGAGGTCCTAAAAGTGGTGTCTCCTCTTTAATTTCAGATTTTATTTTTAATTATTTTCTCTTTTTAGTTTTTTCTTAGCTAAGCATTTGTCAAGTTTATTTAGCTTTTCAAAAACAATAACTGTTAGTTGTTTTTCTCTTTTTTGAGCTTTTCCATTGTTTTTCTAGTCTCTGTCTTGTTTATTTTTGCTCTGATCTAGAAATCCTGATCTAAGACGCTCAAAAAACACCCAATAAGATGAATTTAAGAACATTCACACTGAGACACCATAGTCAAACTGACAAAATTTAAAGACAAAGAAAGAAATTTGAAGGCAACAAGGGAAAAGCAAATTGTTGTATAAAAAGGAACCCCCATAAGATTTTCAGTAGATATATCAACAAAAGTTTTCAGGCCAGAAGAGGGTGGAATGACATATTCAAAATTCTGAAAGAAAAAAAAATTACCAACCGAGAATACTATATGCAGCGACCTTGTCTTTTAAGTGAAGGGGTGATGAAGACCTTCTCAAACAAATAAAAGCTTTAGCACTACTAGATCTGTTAGAAATGCTAAAGGGAATTCCTCAAGTTGAAGGAAAAGGGTGCTATTAATAACATGAAAGTATCAAACTCACTAGTAAAAGCAAGTACCTTGTCCAATCCAAAACATTCTAATTCTGTAATGGTCACAGGTAAAACAATTATACTTCTATTAAAAGGCAAAACTATTGGGAATGACTGTCAGGCTTGGTGGCTTATGCCTGTAATCCCAGTTACTCAGGAGGCTGAGGCAGGAGGATTGCAAGTTTGAGGCCAGCCTTGGCAACTTAACTTGACCCTGTCTCAAAATAAAAAAAAAAAAAAAAGAGGCTTGGGCTAGGGATTTAACTCGGTGGTAGAGTACCTCCGGATTCAATCCCCAGTACCACAAAACAAGCAAATAAAACCAATCTAAAACTATAATAATTTGTTAAGGTTACAAATTGCTTTAAAAGTATAATTTTTTAAAAATGTAAATTTCACATCAAAAATGAAAATGTGGAAGGAAGAGGAACAAAGGTGTTTATGTATGTGATTAAATTTAAGTTATCAGCTTAAAATAGCCAGTCATAAGATATTTTGTGTAAGTCTCAGTGTAAACTACAAAGGAAAAGTTTATCATGGATTCACAAAAAGATCCAATGCATATCACTGCAGAAAGCCATCACCAAAAAACAAACAAACAGACAAAAAACAAAAAAACCCCCAAATGAAAACAACAAAGGATCTGTAGAATGTCTAGAAAATAATTAATAAAATGGCACTAGAAAGGCATCATCTATCAATAATTACCTTGAATATAAAATGGATTACGTTTTCTAATCAAAAAGTATAGAGTGAACCAGGTACAGTGGTGCATTCCTGTAATCCCAGTGACTTAGGAAGCTAGGGAAGGAGGATTGCAAGTTTGAGGCCAGAAACTGAGCAAGGCCCTAAGCAACTTAGCAGGATCCTGTCTATAAATAAATAAATAAGTAACTGAGCATGTAGCTCCATCATAAAGTGCCCTTGGGTTAAATCCCTAGTACAAAAAAAAAAAAAAAAAGATATAGACTGGCTGAATGAATAAGAAAACAAGACCCTACCATATATGCCTATAAGAAATTGAACAGAGGACTAGAGCAGTGGCTCAGCAGTTTCGGCACTTTCTCCAGCACCATGTATACAACAAAGTGTCGTAGCAACGAAAGTCACATGAAAAACTAAATAAACTTGATTCTCTCTCTCACTGTCCCTCTCTCTTTAAAAACAAAAAGAAACTTAAAAGACACTAATAGACTGAAAGTGAAGAAATGAAAAATTTTGTTTCATGTAAATGTCAATAAACAGAAAGAAAGGGTAACTATGTTTATTTCATACAGAATAGGCTTTAGACACAAGCCGTAAAACAGAGATGAGGAAGGCCATTGTGCAGTGAAAAAGGGAGGATATATTCATCAGGAGGATATAAAAATTATAAATACATATGCACCTAACAGCACAGCACCTAAATATATAGTATAAACATTTAAGAGATTTGAGAAAAGAAAGACCACAGCAAAATAGTGGTAGGGGATTTCAATACTACACGTTCATCCATAAAGAACATCAATAAGGGAACATTGGATTTGAGCTACACTATAGATCAAATGAATCTAACAAATTTATAGGGCATTGTTTCTGATAGCAATAGAACATACCTTTTTCTCAAGTGCACATGGAGCAATCTCTAGGGTAGATCATATGTTCATTCACAAACACATCTTAAAAACTTGAAGAGGACTGAAAGAATATCACATAGGATTTTTTTAAAGTTTCAGATTTTTTTTATTCAAAGGTTCTCAAAAGAAATAAAACAGAAAAAGCTAACAATCTGATCAAATAACAGTTAAAAAATGTCTTTTGGAGTTTAACAAGTCCTAGGAAAGGAAGCTACAGAGTTATCTTGAACTGGACAAATAAGTTACCACTGGCAAGTTTGAGGCTCTAGTAAAACAAAAATAAAAAATTAACTCTCTTGATCATATAGATATCTCTATGAAAAACTTTTTAAAAATCTGCACAAAAGGTCTTTCTTCATAAATTAATTTTTTATAATATAATGGCTATTATGTGATGTTTAACTGATTTTTTTATGTATAGAGGTTATCACATAGATTTTTTGAATGGTTGAAACAAAATAAAATAAGATAGAATAAAATAAAATGGCTGGGGATATAGTTCAGTGTTCTACCCTTCACTATTATGTGTGAGGTCCTGAGTTCAATCCCTAGACTGAAAAAAAAAACAAAAAGAAAAGAGTCTGCTTTCAGTCTAGTTCCCTGAAGCAGAGATTGTGATAAGAGAAATTAAGTTGGCAAAAATCTTTTCTGGGAATTGTTATTGAAATTAAGAAATTACACAGTATTGTATCATAGCGTTGGCCCTCTTTTTCATTTCCTCTGTCCCATCTATATTACTGTAAAATTAGTCATCTGGTTTGTTTACAGAAAATCACTGTCACAGACAAACTCAAAATGTGAAATAAACCACAAATTAAGAAATTCTATTTTTTTTTCCTATCAGACAAGACCAATTTTTCTTAAGCAGCTGTGGACTTGGGGAACTGACAAAGACTCCCTTTTTCCTGTTATTTCCATCTCCCTTTCAATTTCATTTCCAAGATTTTCAGCATTGACACTTTTTATTGGTCTTTCCCTTTTCTTCTTTTATCCAAAGTTTGTCAGGAAAAATGCTTATTTCTAACAATATCTACATCCAGATCCATATTTCCTTGTTTTTTTCCCTCAGGAAAGATGTTCTTACAGAGGACTCCTTTGTATGATAAGCAGCATTGTAGAAACCTTAGAAAATCTCTCTATACTGATGTTTGATTGCTTTCAAATTCTCAGAGGAATTTATGCTTTGGAAGCCATTTTCCTGATCGAGGCTAAAAGCTGAAAAGAAGACAAAGGAACCAGGGTGAGCAAATGTTAAAAAATTATTAAACTTGGATTTATGTGGTTAGCAAATACACGTCTGCTCAGAGCACATCATTGCACTTTATTCCGAGAACTGAAGCACAAGTAGTCACATGTCCTTGGTTGGTGTTTTGTCCCACTGATAACAGACAGTTTTCTAAAAGAAAGGAAATTTGAAGCTAGGGGATGGGTTTGGATCCTGGCTCTGTTTCACTGTGTCCCAGAGCAAGTTAACTATTTAATGCCTATAAATAAGATCAGTGAAATGGGAATATAAACATTTGCAATGTTGGGTTGCTAGAAAAGATGCGTGAGACAGCATCTGAAACAGAGTAAGTACTTCACAGAAACTGCTTTTTGGCCTAGTCTCCCTTCCTCTGTTTCCTGCTTTTGATCTTGATTGGTTTGGATTGATTCTACTGCTCCTGTTATATAGTAGAGAGATGTCCTATGATTACAAGAATACAGTGAAAAACAGAGTGAAAATTTGGGGCCTGAAAAAATTTTCGGGACTAAACCTACTCTCCCTCACATGAACATTACTCCAAACTGGATCAAGCCAATGTCTACATGTTTCAGTTTAAAACATATTATCTGGAAGAAAAAAAACTACTAGTGTTCTTTTGGGTTAGAAATTCTGGGATAGGACTTACTTGCTTTTTTTTTTTTTTTAAAGAGATAGAAGGACAGTGAGAGAGACAGAGAAAGGGAGAAACAACATCATTCAGTTTTTCACATGGCCTTTGTTGCTCCAACACTTAGTTGTGTACATGGTGCTGGGGCTTGAACCCGAGTCCTGGTGCTTGCCAGGCAAGAGCCGAAACCGCTGAGCCACCGCTCCAGCCCCTTACTTGCTTTTTAATATCCAAGGAACAACTTTGAAAGTATTATTTTCAAGATAATGTTGCCTAAAAATGGCTTTTTTAAAAAAAAGAGCTAGAGGGAGAGTATGTGAGAGAGAATCAACTTTTTATTTATATTTTCATCTGGGTTTTGTTTTTCTGGGGTTTGAACTCATGACCTTGCACATGCCACACAAGCACCTCAACTGCTGAGCCACTGCTCCAGTAAATATAACAATTTAAAAAAATTTTTTTGAGTGGTTTAGAAGATACACTCATGATTGTTGCTACAAGTCTAAAAGAAAACTCTTCAGTAAGAAAACTGGAAATTTTAAAGCTTTCTTGAAAATGCATAATATGTCAGTCAGAGTCCAAACAGGAGACAGAAGCTGCACTAAGTGCAGAGAGAATTTAATGAAAGGTTGGTTAACTAGGCAACTGAAGGATAAAAAAGAAGGTATGGAGGTAGCAACTGCAGGAAGTAGCTCCCATCCAGGGGTCTAGGGAGCAAAAGGGAAGTGATTGGAATTATTAAAACTTAGAAATTTTGAGAAGTAGCCCCACAGAGGTGCAACTCAAACCTCTAAAAGAGAGTTGTGTCTCAGCTTGTGCTGGTGCCTCTGGACTGGAATGAGGGATACTGTGGGCTTGCAACCAAACTTTAGGGATGTGGTACTGGCTGCCTGGTGTCTGTGAGTTTGGGGGCATCATAAGGCTGGTTTTGCAATTGTTGGAAAAACCAAAGATTGGATTCAGCTGCTACTATGGCTAGGCATTACTGTTGCTGGGTGAAGGAGACTTGCTGGAGTGGTCTTACACAAACTACAAGCTGACTAGAAGCAGCTTGGAAAGCTAGAAAGGAACACATCCTTTACCCCTCCTCCAGTCTTGCTGTCTCCCTCTAGTATCTACTGACAAAGCCTAGCAGGAGTGGCTAGCCACAGTGAAATGATGTTCTCAGAGTGCCAGCAGTGCAAAACTGAACATAGAAGTGTAGCTGAGAGGCTGGAGTGCTGACTCGGTGGTTACGGCGCTGCCTGGCATGCACAAGGATGCAGATGCGAACCCCATCACCACATACACAATGAAGTGTTTGAGCAACAAAAGCCACATGAAAAAAGCTAAAGCAAATTGATTCTTTCTCTCACTGTCCTTCTCTCTTTAAAAAAAAAAAAATGTGCAGCTGAGAGACAGAACGTAATGTCTTTGCCTGAAGACTCACCTCTGCATGCAAAGGTATTGAGGAAGGGGTATTTCCTCTGCTCCTATTCTTTCCCGACTTTTTTTCTCCACATTTTTTACTAGTGCATTAAAGTTGCACATAATGGTGGGAATTATTGTCACATATTTACACATGCATACAACATAACAATATAATTTGGTCAATATCCCACTCAAGCACTCCCCCCACCCTCCTCCCATCCCATGGTCCCTTTCTTCTGCTGATAGGTGCACAATATACTTCTTACCCTCACTCCATACCCTCCCTTTCTTTTCTTCTGTCTTTCCTCCCCGCTCTCCCTTCTCCCCCTCAGCCTCTACTCTTCTAGACTTCCTTTAGTTCATCTATTTGTATTTGAATGGTTCTTTATGGGGTCTTATCCTTCCATCCCCCTTACCTTTATTTTACACTAGCTTCCATATATGAGAGAAAACATACAATTTTTGAATTTCTAAGTTTGACTAATTTCACTTAGCATGGTATTCTTCATTTCCATCCATTTGCCAGCAAATGCCATAATTTCATTCTTTCTAATAGCTGAGTAGAAGAACTCTATTGTATGTGTATATCACAATTTCCTAATCTACTCATCCAGTGACAGGCATTCTGTACTGATTCCATAATCTAGCTATTGTGAATTGTGGTGCTATAAACACTGATGTGGCTGTGTCATTGTAGTCTGCTGATTTTAGGTCTTTTGAGAAGATCCCCAGGAGTGAGATAGCAGGGTCACATGGTGGTTCCATCCCTAGTTTTTTTTTTAGAAAGAGGAACAGTGAAAGAGAGAGAAAGAGAGAAATCTTTTTTATTTAGTTTTTCATCTGGCTTTTGTTGCTCTGACCGTCTGTTGTATACATGGTCCTGGGGTTTGAACCTGCATCCTCATGCATGCCAGGTAAGCACCATAACTACTGAGCAACCTCTCCTGCCCACCATCCCTAGCTTTTTGAGGAATCTCCATACTTTTTTTCCAGAGTGGTTGTACTAGTCTAGTCCCATCAACAATGTAGTAGTGTTCCTTTCTCCCCACAACCTTGCTAGCATTTATTATTGATTGTGCTCTTGATCTTTGCCATTCTTACTGGAATGAGATAAAAATCTTAATATAGTTTTGATATACATTTCTGTTTTTGCTACAAAAAATAAAACCAAGAATCAATAAGTGGGATGCCATTAAATTAAAAAACTTCTGTATAGCTGAGGAAACAATTAAGACTTTGAAGAGAGTCTACAGAATGGGAGAAAATCTTAGCCACTTACCCCTCTGATAAAGGACTAATATCAAGAATATACAAAGAACTCAAAATTTTAACACCAAAAAGAAAAAAAAACCCAAATAACCCAATCAACAAATGGGCAAAAGAACTAAACAGAAATTTGTTAATGGAAGAAACACAAATGGCCAATAAATATATGAAAAAAACCCATTCCTAACTTCTTTATTCAAGGCTAAGAGAATTTTCTATAGTGTAATAGGATTTGGAACAAGATTGTTAGTAAGCTTTTTGTTGCTGTGACCAAAATACTCAACTACAATAATTTAGAGGATGAAAAGTTTATGTTGACTTATGGTTTCAGTGATTCAGTCCATAGTCACTCAATTCTGCTCATGTGGGGCCAAGGTGAAGCAGAACATCATGGTGGAAAGGTATGGTGGAGGAATGCTGCACCACTCTGGTAGCCAGAAAGCAGAGAGGAAGGAGAAGGTGCTGAGGGAATATGAAGACTTCCAGGGCATGCCCCCAGTGACCCACTTCCTCCAACCACATCCCACCTGCCTACTTTTACCACCTAGTTAGTCCATTTATACTAGGATGGACTGATTAGATTATAGCTATGGTCATCTGATCGTTTCACCTCTGAAAATTCCTGTGTTAACATAGGAGCTTTGGGGAATGCCTCGTATCCAAACCATGACAAAGACCAAATGTGACCCAGCCTTTCCTTCCCATGACACCAGTGGCTCTCAGACATTTGATATCAAAGACTGGCAAATTTTCTTTATTTGTGGTAATAGACTTAGAGTTGATTGCTTTTTATTTTGCCAAGTTATGCCATTAAGTAAACCCTATGATTTCATTAAGAGAACATTTTAAGCACCTAAACTCAGGAAGAACATAATCTCAGAGTAAAAAGTAGTTCTTAGTTGAACTATTTTGAAAACTTCACTGTTAAAATACAAATATTGAGGGAGGGAAAGAAAAATATTGATGTTCTTACATTTGCATGGACTTTATAATTATAATAATAGCAATAATAATTAGTATTTATTGAAAGCCCACTACAAACTGGGATTATGATGAATACTACATATATTACTCAATCTTCCCCTACACTCTACCAGGTGTGTCCCGTTTATCACCTCCATAATCTCCATGAAGGTTACACAACTAAGTGGCAGAGTGATGCCTAGCAGCCAGATGTTCTGACAACAAATCTGGCTGGGCTATCTGACTACCCACACCTCTTCTCTGCAATTTTTTTTTTTTAAAGAGAGAGGGACAGCGAGTGAGAGAGAAAGAGACAGACAAAGTAAAACATTTTTTTAAATTTAGTTTTTCATGTAACTTTTGGTGCTCCAAGAATTCATGTACCTGCGTATGCCAGGCAAGCTCTGTAACCAGGGAGCCACCACTCCAGGCCCCTCTGGAATCCTTTATAAACACCTCTTATATGGCTCTAAGCTAAAGATATGGTCCATGGACCTGGGTACCATGGATTTTATCATTGGCCCTGCTCTCGTGGCCAAAGCTTGTTCTAAATTTCAAAATAAAATTTACATAACTTTCAAGCACAACCTGGATACATGTTGTTTCCTGCCCTTGCATTATTTGAGTTGTATTCTTTTTTCTTTTTTAAGAGAGAAGGACAGTGAGAGAGAGAGAGAGAGAGAGGGAATCAACCTTTATTGAGTTTTCACATGGCTTTCTTTGCTTCGACACTTAGTTGTGTTTGTGGGTGCTGGGGTTTGAACCCGTGTACTTGCGCATGCCAGGCAAGGGCTGTAACCAGTCAAGCCACTGCTCCAGTCCCTGAGTTGTATTCTTAACATGAAGAAACCTCTTTTAGCTTGAAATATTGTATTTCCATTCCTTGCATTTCTTCTACTACTCATGGATTATTCATGGTTATTTTCCCCAAATAATCCTTGCATGAAATGTTTGAAGTCTCCCTCCAAATGGGCACCCCTGGTTGCTGCTTTGTAGCCCAATATCATCTAACTGCTGTTGGCCCAACATATGTAACTGCTGCTAAGGTTGAATAAGAGGAGATAGTTTGTAACTTTCTGGCTTTGTCTAGTTCAGTGGCTGTTTGCAGAGGGAGCTTCTAAGTTGGGGCTCAAGCCCTAAGGGTGAAAGAACCACCCTGACTTTGTGTTAACCTGCTCCCTCTCTGAGTAAAGCAGTGGTTCTGAATTACCTGTTTGATACAAATAATGCAATGTTTGATCTGTCTTTAATGAATGTTGACACTTGTGGTAGAGGGACAGGTAACACAAGCATAGACAGGGAGGGGATTTATCATATCACACACAAACCCAAGAGCAGTGAAGGTAGTTCTTACCCAGAAATCAACCAGAAAGTCTGCAATATCAACTTTGGGTATTTTTTTACCCACTACTATGAGGTACCAATTATTTGCCCTTTTACAAATGAGAAAACATGGGTACAAAATGACATTTTGCTCCAGATACCAAAGCTACTGGCAGAACCAATATTTTCATGGAGGTATTTTGACTTCTGTTCCAACACTGTGATGTCTCTTGGCAAATAAAATCATGCACTTATTCTTTATTTATTCAACACATATTCACCCAGCACCTTTCTGTGTTAGGTTCTAGAGAACTCCACAGTGAGCAGAATAGTCTGGTCCCTGCCGTCATGAGGTTTGCAGTCCTGTGTCAGATAAGGCATTAGTCAAATTAAAAAAAAAAAAAGAACACAAGTTTTCCCTTAGAAGTGAAGGAGCGGCAGTGCCAACAGGACATGCAACAGAAATAAAAAAGCAAGAATTTAAATAAGCACCAAATGAAAATGCACACATACACGTGTGTACACACACATGCACAATTCTCTCTGAAATCAACTGTCATTCACCAAGGATCATGAAGCCTTCAATGTGTCCTACAGTGCTCCAAGAAAAGCTTATCTGTTGTTACGTGCAATAGTTCCAATCTGATAACAGCTAAAAGAGGTTAACAACTATCAGTTGCTTTGGGCCGTAGAGGTTGTGCTGAATTTTGTTATTAGGAATACAAATTTCTTTTAAAAGAAGTGCCTTATTCTGATTTCTTCTAGCAGAGGCTTTTCTCTCTCTCTCTCGTCTCACCAGGCAAGTCTACTTAATTTTTTTCCTTTGAGTTTTGAGGGGGCTTCCCTTCCCCTCTGCAGGTCTGCACGTTCACTCTGCAGCTGACTGTGACTGCCTGCGTGTGAATGGAGAGTTAAGGAACATTCTTCTTTTTTTCTTTACAAAAGTAATAGAAAATGTAGAAATGTGAGTCGCTGCAAACAAACCCAGGTTCGTTTGCTTGCCATGCAAAAAGGCCGATGACAGGACAAGTTGTTGGGCAAGGAGAAAGATTCATTTGGGAAGTCGGCAGACAGAAGAAGATGGGAGGCTATCGCCAACAAAGAACTCAGGGGTGCAAGGGGGCTTTACAGGGAGGGAAAGGAGGAGCAGAGGGGCAATGAGCAAGAAGACAGTATGCTGAGTAAAATCTTCCTCATCCAGGGCCTATGTTTGCTTTTCTTTTAGAATATCCTTGAGATAAAAATAAGGTCAGTCCCTATAACTTTTTAGATAAACATAGTATTTCCCTGCAAGTTAAACATTATTTTACTTTTGATGAAAGAACAATGTTATCAACTTCTTGATCTATACTTTGATGTAATCTAAAGACCACCAGATGTTCTAGGTTATAAATCTAGAAGAAACTTAGTGATTAGTAAGTTTTACAATATGTGTCTTTTTAGTACTCTTTACCATAAATAGCTAACTTTACAGTTAATTATTAAGCTATGAAAGGCATATTTTGCTGGACACTGAGTGAGATAGACACAAAAGTTTTAACCTGTTCAATGGTTTCAGTCAGGTGTCATCTACAGCCAAAGTAGTTGGAGACTAATAATATATTGTTCAGCTGAGTGATCTCCAAAATTAGTGATTTTTAAGTCAAATAAAAGCATGTGAAACTGGAGGGTTTATTTACAGTTTCCCACAGTTATATCACCACTCATTGGTATTGAGGTCCTTTTATTTTTCTGTTTTTCAAAATTGAGAAAGAATGAAATTATATACTCCTAAAATAAAATTTCTTTTTGATCCTCAAAGTCGGTCCTAGCTTTTGGAGTTTTAGACCTTTTTGGATAAAGCAGAACAATGGAAAACTGTCAAAGTGGGTTGTTTTCGAGGGGAAGCACATGGAGGATGTGGGTTTTGAGCTTTTTCTTACTCTATTTTGTACTATGTGGTCTCCATCAATGTGCAAGAGCAAAAGAAATCCAGAGACTGGCAGCTCAGGGCTGTGTAACAGCTCCATGTAGTTGCCAGGACTCCTGCCTAGTTGCTGTGATTCTGGACACCACATCTGTTCTAAACAACAGGTTGGAGAAAGGGATAAAGGTACTATGCATCCCAGCCCCTTTCAGGAGACTTCATGGAAGTCTCACGCTCATGCATCCATTTATTCAATAAATAATTATTGAGCATAACTGCCAAGCATTGCTTTGGACACTCATTATACAAATATATAAACTGATTGGTGAGAATTTAGACACATGGTTGTAATTAACTGCTATAGAAACTAAGTGAAAAGTCCAAGTAAAATCAGAGATTTTCTTCCTAAGGCTGAAAAGATAACCATATAGGTAATTAGCTGTCTATGTAATATTGCTATTGAAAAATAGAAAATAAGTATTTATATTTTAATATCTTTTCCTAACCCCTTAACAAGGCCTTCAAAGCACTGAATGAAATCACCTCTACAATTTTCTCTCTCTCTTCCTACATTCTTCCACTGAGTCATATTCTTCCCTGCTTAGGACCTTTTGTTATAAATGAAATCAAACACATGGTCGGGTGTGGGTGAGCAAGGCAGAAGGGCAAAAGAATGCACCCCCAGCAAGGAAATGAGGGGTTTTTAATTCCGACCTGATTCAATACTGCCCTTCACTCTAATTGGAGGAGCTCAGGTGCACAGTCTGTTCGATTGGCTATGATTAGGTGGAGGCAGGTGCAAAGAGGAAGTAAGCAGGGACTGGGAGAGAGTGGGGTTTGGGGTAGCCTCACATGTGGTGAGGGCACATGTGGTGAGGGTCATAGTGATTCAGCAAAGTTCACTGGAAGAGGTTGGGTGGGTACCAGAAGGGGGTTCTTGGAAAGAGGTGGTTGTACACACGTGGGTGGACACAGATGAGGGAGTCACTATCTTCAAGGGGGAGGGGGACCTGAATGGAGGTAGTGGGTTATACATCACAATCTTTCAAGTTTGACAGAAAAGACATACATCTTACAATTCCCCCCCCCCCCTTATATGATGCATATATACTCTTTTCTTCAAACTCTGATACCAATTTTTGACATTCATCTCTGACTACATTGGATGCAGGAGGTCTGATTTGGCCTATAACTGAAAGTTGTTTAGTAATAGCAGTCAATCTCTGAACAATATCCTCTATATATCTAATCAGGGTTACAGCCCCAAATTCAATAATAAATAAGATAATAAGTATAATTATTTCTTTCCATATTATTTCATCAGTAATGCTTAGCTCCTTGGTAATTTCCCTTACATAATTAATAACTTTTTGATGGTTGTCCTTAATATAATCCATTATCATGGACCACCAAAGGGAAATTGACTCAAAATTAGTTATTTGAGTTTTGATTGTTGATTTTTAGGGATCCAGTGATCCATGGGAAGAGAGATTCTCTTTTTCAGAGCACTGTGATTGATTTGATCTAGGAAATGTCAGGGTGGAAGGGATAGCCAATTGAACCAAAGCACAGGTTCCACTCCAATTGGCAGGTAAAGTCTTAAGCAAGGGCCCCCCACAATACCATCAGATACCAGCTCAGGCTGTAGCAAATGCTGTTTGATTTGGTACCTCCTCAAATGATCGGCCTTCCTGGCAGCCACATACATTTCCCAAAAAAGTCAATTGCTCCCCCCACCTAGAGAGGCATGAGGCGTATTTGATTCTGAGGGAAAGGGGTTGGATGATCTTTGGGGGTTCTTGTTTTTGACCCTCTGCTACTGGGAATAGCAGTGATAGGGTTTTACAAGAGTTATTTTCCCAGGCAGTCTTTTCCTGAAGGAGGGGTGTTATGCCCATTGGATCTGAGGTCCAGTCAAGAGGGAATGCGACTACTTGAGCAATCTGCCCTCCTGTTACACACACGTAAAAGTCACTTTTATTGGGCATGATAACAGAATATTTAATCCTTTTCACCTGGGCTTTTGCCTCATCATATCCAATTTCTACTTTAAGGATTTTTTTTTGTTAAGTCTCTGTCTCCAAGACAATCTTGATAACATCATTATTAGGTTCACAGACATTAACTTCTCCAGATTATATTGGACAATGAAATTCATTTGTCCCAGACAAATGCTCTTGGTTATGTAAATTTTTACAGGGGAACACCTGATAAACACTAGACTTGGCAATGGGAGGAAAGATGGCCTAAGCTACATCAATAATCAACCTATAAGGTATAATTCCCAATATCATCATAAGCATCATTGAAGTCAGTTTGGTGAGGTCTGGGTGCTAGACTGAGATTCATTGTCTTTCACAATTGGAAGTTGAGACCCCTTTCATGTTTGTGTAGTGAGTCCAACCTCATTCAGCCATCTGGACAGCTGTCTCAGTGGTGAGTAAGACTTGATAAAGCCCTTCCCAAGCAGGATCTATCTTATTTTCCTTTCAGACCCAGATCAGGACATGGTCCCTCAGCTGATGTGGGTGTGTAGGGAATTTCAGAAGTGTTTTCTGTGCCAGCAGGCCCTATAATCTCAATGAGGGTAAGGTAGAAGAGAGGCCTAATATTTAATTTTTAAGAAATTTATCCCTTGTTTCAAAGGTGGGAAACCCCATCATTTTACCTAACCATGGTAACCCATACAGCAATTCATATATGGGGTTAAGCCTATATCCCTGTGAGGAGCTGTTCTAATTTGTAGGAGAGCAATGGGGAGACACTTAGTCCAGGGGAGCTTTGTTTCCAACATCAGTTTAGTAATCTGCCTCTTTAAAGTTTGGTTCATTCTCTCACTTACCAGAGGAGTGGGAGGTTTCCAGGGAGTGTGATATTCTCATTTTATGTCTAAGATTTTTATAAGTTCTTTAATAATATTTGCAGTAAAATGACTTCCATGATCTGAGTCTATATTTTTTTCTTAAAGCCAAATCTAGGGATTATTGATTCCAATAAAATCTTAGTTACATTGGAAGCACTGGGCAAGGGGGTAGGAATTAGTTAGATGGCCTACTACCACTAGCAAATATTTTAAATGACCTAGTTGAAGCATCTCAGCATAGTCAATTTGGATGCTTTGGAAGGGTCTTAATCCAGAATTTCTCCCTCCTGGAGGCTGTTTCTTTAAGGCTTGTTTATTAACCCTTCTACAGGTGATACAGCCTTCATTTACTTGTTTGGCTATGGTATAAATTCCCATGCATCCATATATTCTTAGTGTAGCATCATATATGGCCTGTGGGCCTAAATGACTTCCCTTATGTAAATGGGTCATCATTTCCTTCATTATGGGTTTTATAAGCATTTTCCTACCTTCAAGTAGAAGCCATTTTCCCATCAGGAGTCTTGGAAGCTCTTAATTTTTTTGTTTTTCTTCCTGTGGGCTGAATATTGGAGTAACTGAGGGAGGGGATAAAACAGGGATAAAATGGAAAATGGAGACTTCTGATTATAGGGCAGCCTCTTTAGCAGCTTCATCTGTTAGCCTATTGCCTTGGCCCTCTATGTTGTGCCCAGCCCCGTTGGGGTGCTGGCACATGTATGATAGCTATTTCTTCAGGTAACAATAAACTTTCTAGAATTTTAATAATTAATTTGTTTTGTGTGTTAAATCCCTTCCTCTATTATAAATTAGATCATGTTCAGTTCAAATTTTTTTTCCAAAAGTGTAGATAACTCCAAAGGTGCATCTGGAGTCTGTGTAAATTGTTCCCTCTTTTTCCTTTAGAAATTTTAGGGCTTGATTTAGAGCAAATAGTTCACAGGTCTGGGCAGACCACCCATTTGGTACCAAATGGGTGGTCTGCCCAGACCTGTGAACTATTTGCTAGCCTTCCTGGCTCTATTATTTTGATTGTATCCCATCTATTACAGAATATCCATTATGCCTTTTCCCTTGAATAACCCAGGAAGATCCATTATAAAGATCTTAAGGCCTGTTGAGAAGGGGATTTCTCTAAGGTCTAGTACTCTATTAGATCCATGCAGTAATGTTCAGTAGAATCAGAGGTTTTTTCCCCCAACAAAAGATTCAGCTAGATTAAAACAGTTTTCAGTAGTGAGTGTTAAATCATCTCTTTCCAGGAGAATGGACTCATACTTTAGAATTCTGGAGTGAGTGGCCATCTCCCCACATTTTGGTGGAGAATGGTGCTAACCATTAAGGCCCCTCCAAAGGTTAAGTTTCAACTTTCTTCTACCAAAAGAGTAGTGGCAGCCACTACTGGATACTTTCAGGTCATCCTCTGGAGACTGGGTCTAGGAGCGTAGACCTAGGCGATTGGCTGTTTTTGCCCCCCATGGTCCTTAGTTAGATCTCCCAGAGCTGTTCCCTTATCTACATTAACAAACAAATAGAATGGCTTTTCATGTTGAGGGTAAAGCTAACATTGGAGTCCTGATAAGGGCTTGTTTAAAGGTTTCTAGTGATTGAAGTTCCTCAGGCTTCCAAAGGTTTGGGTCAGACTCTCCATTTAAAAACTTAAGATATAGTTTTTTAGTCTTAAAGGCGTAAGAGTCTATTCATAATCCATAGTATCCCATCAGTCCTAAAAATCTTTTAGTTTTTATAATTTTCTAATTATAATAGGCCAGCTATTAGTTGCAAAGTGTACTTTTAACATTTTTTGCCCTAAGGCATCATTAGTATTTAACCCAGAATACTTCTTCATTTGTTCCTCTAATCTACTCAAAAGTTCTGTTAGCCCTTTCTCTCTCCCTTCGCATACTTTAAAAGCTTTGACTAAATTTTGGGACCAAGGGACTGCCTATTTTATTTCTTTTATAATTAAGTCTTTGAGATCTCTCATATGTTCCCTGTATACCTCATTGTTGTTATTCCAGTGTGGCTCTTCAACTGGATGTTTTACCTCAGTTGGTGGGGCTCCAGATGCAGCTAGGTGTTCACATTCTCAGGTCTTCACTGCAGATCATCTAATAATTGCCCTTTCTTCTTTAGACAATAAAATACTTAAAATAGAGATGAGTTCAGACCATGTATAGAGTTGAGGACTGAGAAATTGTTCTAATTATCTTTTGAATCTAGGTAGGGAAGGCTACGTAATTGGAGAAGGGACAGAAACTGGTGCAGTCAGCTTCGGTTCCCTCTCACCCTTCATTGACATATTTCTGGAGGCAGGAGATGGGTTTTGCCCCACAGCTGAATTAGAAATGGATGGTAGGGGAAGGAAATTTAGGGGATACCATCCATTTTAATTTTTCCTCTTCTATTTCTCTGTTTTTGCTGATCTTAAGAGAAGATGACTTTAAGTCCTTCTTCCTAACAGAGGGCATATTCTATTTCTTCCCGATTGTTAGGGTCTTTTATCAATGACATGTTCTATTAATAATTGGCATACCCATTCCTTATGTGCCCCAAACTTTGTCCAGTATATTGATGAATTTAGGATAAGTTCTTTGGTCCAAAAAGAGCAACAATATTCTATCATCTTTGAGTTTTCCTTCATTTTTGTCTTAGGATTATCCTCCCAATATTTTCGTGTGTAGCCCAAAGGGCTATATAAGGGGATTTCTGTGTCTTTTTCCCTGCCAGCACCCCAGTTTTCTATAGCAGAATTTTTATTTCCCATCCTGTTTTCTCCTGGGACATGATTTTTGGGTTTCTGAGTCCAAGAAAAATAATCTTGTTATTTTTCTTTACCAGAGGTCTGTAATGACCTCCTTTGTTCCGCAAGCCATTACTCCTGTCCTCACCATACCCTCCAGTTGCCCGTGTTGCGGATTTGGAGTTGGCACATTTGCCCCGTGTCCCAGACACATCTCAAACCCCAAACCCATTTAGATCAAACCCCACGGGATTTTTTTTTAAAAGTGAAGGATAATGAGAGAGAGAGAGAGAGAGAGAGAGAGAGAGGAGAGAGGAGAGAGAGCGTCAATTTTTATTGATTTTTCACATAGCTTTTGTTGCTTTGACACTTAGTTGTGTATGTGGGTTGCTAGGGTTTGAACCTGTGTACTTGTGCATGCTGGGTAAGCACCATAACCACCGAGCCATGACTCCAGCACCCCCCACAGGATGTTTTGACCACCAAGGTAGTATATATCCCTTTCATCCCTCAAATTTAAGAAAAAGATAGTTCCTAACTTTGGCTTGTGCATGAAATTATTTGTTTTCCCCAGTTCTGGCTGGCTTGTGCCACCCTGCGTTGCCCATTCACCCTTGACTTCCAGTTCTGTCAGCCTTGGGAATCCTTGTCATTCTCCACCTTTGGGGACACTTGAACGAGACAGTGGGACACGTCTCCCCTTGGAAGAGGATCCCTGTGACCCCCAGGTGACCCCCCACATGAAATCAAACATGTGGTCAGGTGTGGGTGAACAAGGCAGAAAACTTACTTCGGCCAAAGAGCGAAAAAATGCACCCCCAGCAAGGAAATAAGGGGTTTTTAATTCTGACCTGATGCAATACTACCCTTCACTCTAATTGGAGGAGCTCAGGTACACAGTCTGTGCGATTGGCTGTGATTAGGTGGAGGCAGGTGCAAAGAGGGAGTAGTCGGGGACTGGGAGAGAGTGGGGTTGGGAGTCACTGCACATGTGGTGAGGGTCTGAGTGAGTTAGCAAAGATCACCGGAAGAGGAAGGGTCCTTGGACACAGGTGGGGAGTTACTATCTTCAAGGGGGGGGATCTAAAATGGAGGTAGTGGGTCATACATCACAATCTTTCCAGTTTGACAGAAAAGACATACATCTTACATTTTGCATAGGGATATCCCTCTGCCTGGACTATTATTTCATTCTTCACCTAGCTAACTTCTACTAATTCTTTAAACATTTTTTAAAAAATTTGGGAAGAATATAAAGTTTATAAAGTAATATAAAGTTCACTACATGCTAATTTAAGTATAATTACATTAGGTACAGAGTCATAAATGCTGTAGAGCAATTCTGTTATTGTTTTTTAATTCCTTTCCACTAATAAGTGAGAGGGTTGAGAGGAGTACCATAGTCCTGGTGGGGTCTGTAGTTTTCTAATTATTTTTAAAAAGTTATAGTGTATATTTAAAGTATACAATATGACAGCTTTATTGAAATGTAATTTGCACACTGTGCACTTCATCCATTTAAAGTATATAATTTAGAATTTAGTGTGTTTCCAGGGTAGTGTAACTATCACCACAATCGATTCAGAACATTTTGATCACCCCCAAAATGAAACCCCATTCCTACTAGTCACCTCTTCACATTTCTCCTAAAAGCCCTGAGCCCTAGGACACCACTAATCTACTTTCTACCTTCATAGATTTGCCTATTCTGGACATTTCATATAAATAGAATCATACAATCTGTGGTCTTTGTGTCTGTCTTCTTTCATGAAGTTTTCAATGTTCATTCAAGTTGTAGCATGTATCAATATTTCAGTTTTTAAAATTAAAAAATTATGTCATATTGTTTAGATATGCTACAACTTTCTCCATTCATCAGTTGATAGACATTTGGGTGTTTCTACTCTTTGGCTATTATGAATAATTCTGTTAAGAACATTCACATGTATATTTTTGTGTGGATATGTTTTTATGATTTTCTGGATATGTTCTATGAATTTATGGGTCAAATAGTTAACTCTAACTTTTACTTTTTGAGAAAATGTCAGGCTTACAAGTTACTTCACTACCAGCAGTGTATTAAAATGTCAACTTTTACTCATCCTTGCCAGTAATTGTTTCTTTCTCTTTCTCTCAGCTGTTATAGTGATCCTAGTCAATGTGAAGTAGTATCTCACTGTGGTTTTGCTTTTTTTAAAGAGAGAAGGACAGTGAGAGTGAGAGACAGAGACAGAGAGACAGAGAAAATCAATTTTTATGGAGTTTTTCACATGGCTTTCGTTGCTCTGACACTTAGTTGTGGACGTGGGTGCTGGGTTTGAACCTGTGTACTTGTGCATGCCGGGCAAGCGCTGTAACTGCTCAGCCACTGCTCCAACCCCCTCACTGTGGTTTCTATTTGCATTTTCTTTTTTTTTATTGTTAAGAATATCTTTTTTTAATCGAGGAGTTGTTGTACAATCATAAATGCATATAAAGTAACAATATGATATGCATTTGATCCTAATCCAGAATCACCCACACCCAGTCTCTTTATTCTTCTATATTCCCCCATAACAGATATAAATGTCCATATATGTATGTCTGTGTCCATGTATATATGATTATGAATTTTTCAGATTTAAATGATTGCAAAAGTATTATTTGGTTTCTTGGCGGTGGGTAAAGAATATGCTACATTGTTGATTGTCTCCCTAGATCCCTTCCTATCCTTTCCATCTCTCCCACCCCCATATCTATGGTTCCCCTAGATTATGTGTTCCTAGGTCTTTGCTGGGTCTAGTATAAGAGATTGATGACCTTTCACCCAAGGCTGGGTTTTGCTCTACCCTCCACAAATGAGGGAAAACATTTCACCCTTAAATCTCTGGGTTTGGCTAATTTCACTCAGCTATTGTTTCTAATAGCTGAGTATAACTCCATTGTGTGTGTGTGTGTGTGTGTGTGTGTGTGTGTGTGTGTGTGTGTATCACAGCTTTTGGATCCACTCACCCATTGAGAGGCATCTGGGTTGATTCCATAATTTAACTATTGCAAATTGAGCTGCTAGGAACGTTGATTTTGCTGTGGCACTGTAATGTGGCGACTCTAGATACTCTGCGAAAATACCCAGAAGAGGGTTAGCTGGGTTGTACAGTGGTTCCATCCTTAATTTTTTGAGGAGTCTCCACACTGCTTTCCAGAGCAGCTGTACCAGTCTGCAGTTCCACCAACAGTGTGCTAGTGTGCCTATCTCCCCGTAACCCCTCCAGCATCTATTATTGTTTATAGTCTTCATCTTTGCCAATCTGACTGGAATGAGGTGAAATCTTATTGTAATTTTGATTTGCATTTCTCTGATCATTAGTGATTTAGAACACTTTCTCATATATTCATTGGCTTGCTGGATTTCCTCTGTTGAGAAGTCTCTGTTTAGCTCTCTAGCTCATTTATTGATTGGATTATTTGTATTTTTGCTATTAAGTTTTCTGAGTTCTTTGTAAATTTTGAATGTTAATCCCTGTCAGAGGAATCCAGGTCATTATTATCTCCCATTCTGTAGGTTCTCTCTTGACAGTTTTGACCAATTCCTTCACTGAGCAAAAGCTTTTTAATTTAATGGCATCCTGCTCATTAATTCTTGACTGTAATTCTTTTGCTTTAGGACTTCTTTTTTGGGAAAGTCATTGCCAATTCCCATACGCTGGAGTGTTGGTCTTAACTTTTCTTCTAGCAGTTGTATGATAGTTGGTTGAATTCCTAGATCCTTGATCCATTCCAATTCTATTTTGTGCAAAGTGAAAGATAAGTATCTAATTTCAACTTCCTGCAAGTGGCTGTTCAGTTTGTCCAGTACCATTTGTTCGATAGTCTGTTTTTCCTCCATGTTATATTTTGACCCACTTTGTCAAAGATCAGATGTTTAAAGATTTGTGGGTTTGTCTCAAAGTCTTCTATTCTATTCCATTGGTCTTTTTCTTTTTTTTACAAAGAGAATCAATTTTTTTTCATCTCAACTTTGTTTCTCCAACACTGATTTCTTCTTCTGCACTAATATTGTTAGCATATTGGAAAGCTATTGATTTATGGATATGATCTTGTATGTGGTGTTGGGGTTTGAACCCGGGTCCTTGCACATGCCAGCCAAGCACTCAAACCACTGAGCCACTGCTCCAGCCCTACATTGGTCTTCATGCTTATTTTGATACCAATACCATGCTCTTTAGTATAGTTTTAGATCTGGTATTGCAAAACTACCTATTTCATCTTTTTTGTTTAGTAAAGTTTGGCTATTCTGGGTTTCTTGTTGTTCCAAATGAATTTAAGAATTGTGTTTCCTATATCTATAAAGAATAACATTGAATTTAAAAAAAAGAGAGAAAGAGGGACAGTGAGATAAAGAGAGAACAATTTTATTTAGTTTTTCATATGGCTTTTGTTGCTTTGACTCTTCATTGTGTATATGGTGTGGGGTTCAAACACATATCCTCGCATTTGCCTGAAGAGCGCCGTAACTGCAGAGTCTTCACTTCAGCCTGATATTGGTATCTTGATGGGAATTGCATTGAATCTGTATAGAACTTTTGGCAGAATGACCATTTTAATTATATTAATTCTGCCTAAGAACATAGAACATCTTTCCATCTTCTCAGGTTTTCTTCAATTTCTGTTTTCAATGTTTGATAATTTTTGTTGTAGAGATTTCCTGGCGGAGTTTTTTGGATCTTCCAGATATAGGATCATGTTGTTAGAAAAAGGGATAGTTTGACTTTCTCTCTTCCTATTCTTATCCCTTTGATTTCCTTCTCTTGCCTGATTGCTCTAGCTAGGGTTTCGAGGACTATATTGAATAAAAGTGGTGAGAGCAGGCAACCTTGTCTTGTTCCTGTGTTTAGTGGAAATGTATATTCAGCTAGTATATTATACTAGCTGAAGGTTTGTCATATATAGCCTTTACATAGTTAAGATAAGTTCCTTTGATCCCTATCTTCTCCAGATTTTTTGATCATAAATAGGTGCTGGATTTTATAAGAGGCCTTTTCTACATCAATTGAGATGATCATATGATTTTTGTCATTCATTCTTTTAAAGTGATGAATCACATTTATTGATTTGAATATGTCAAAGCAGCCTTGCATCCCTGGAATAAAGTCCAATTGATCATGATGAACTTTCCTTCTCCTTCTCCTTCTCCTTCTCCTTTTCCTCCTCCTCCTCCTCCTCCTTCTTTCTTCTTCGAGATAGTGTGAGAGAGCGCGAGAGAGCAAGAGAGCAAGAGAGAGAATCAATTTTTATTTAGTTTTTCATGTGGCTTTCATTGTTCCAACCCTTTGCTGTGTACATGGTGCCGGGGTTCAACCCTACATCCTTGCACATGCCTGGCAAGAGCCATAACCACTGAGCCACCACTCCAGTCCCTGAATTATTTTCTTAATGTGTTTTTGAATGCAGTTTGCTAGAACCTTATTAAGGATTTTATGCTGATGTTCATCAGAGTTAGTGGTCTGTAGTTTTCTTTTTTTCTTGTCTTTGTATGGTTTTGGTATCAGAGTTATGGTTGCCTCATAAAAAGTGGGAGAGTTCCCTCCTTTTCAACTTCTTGGAATAGCTTAACAAGGAGAGGTGTTAGCGGATCGGATCGTCATAGGTGTGGTAAAACTCAGCGGGGCTGGGCTTTTCTTCTTTGGAATCCTTTTAATTGCTATATGGATTTCAGTGCCTGGTATTTGACAGTTTACACTATCAATATCATCCTGTGTTAATTTAGGTATGTTGTATATGTCTAGAAATTTGTCCCTGTTTTCCAGTTTATCTGATTTAGAGGTGTATAGTTTTTCAAAATATGTTCTGATAATGCTTTGGATTTCCGGGGGGTCATTGGTGATCGCTTCATTTTCATTGGTGATTTTATTGATTTGCTTCATTTCTCTCATTCTTTTGGTGAGACTGCTTAGGGGTTCGTCAATTTTATTTAGTTTTTTCAAAGAACCAGATCTTGTTTCATTGATTCTTTTTATTGTTTGTTTGTTTGTTTTTGATTTCATTGATTTCAGCTCTGATCTTGAATATTTCCTGCCTTCTGCTGGCTTTGGAATTAGATTTTTCTTCCTTTTGTAGGGCTTCAAGGTGGAGCAGAGGCTTATTTATTTGTGATCTCTTTTGATTTTTAAAAATTTTTTTAAAAAGAGAGACAATGAGAGAGAGAGAGAGAGAGTCATTTTTATTTAGTTTTTCATGTGGCCCTCATTGCTCCGACACTTACTTGTGTACATGGTACTGGGGTTTGAACCCATGACCTTGCACATGCCAAGAAAGTGCTGTAATGACTGAGCCACCCCTCTAGCCTTTCTTCTGAGTTTTAATGTAGCCACTCAGTGCTATGAATTTTCCCCTTAAGAATGCTTTCATGCTGTTTCAGAAGTTTTGAAATGTTGTGTCTTCATTCTCATCTGCTTCCAAGAAGTCTTTGTGTTTTATTAGTGTCCCATCTTCATTTCTACCATAGCACATCTGTTTTTAAATTATTCTTAAATTTGAGGATTTTATGTAGGCATTTGTTATAGAAAAGTTTTGTACTGCTAAAAATATATATTGTGAAAATCACTTAGATGATCAAGAAGCTCACTTTCTGTTCTGATATTTGCTGTTCTAAAATTGTTACAATAAAGAATTGGGCCTAATTAATTCATGCATGAACTCAACAACCTATTCTGTACCACTAATCAGACTAGGCAATAAGGATATCTCTATAAAGCACATGCTATAGTTAACAAAAGAGGAACTTTCCACCTTTTTTGCTCCTTGTATGCATACTTTCTAGCTCTCCATAGAACTGATTTTTTCCTCAAATACAAATATCGTTAATAAATGTTTGCTTGAGTTGGATTAAAAGGAAAAATAAGGTTTTCATTGCTAAGTTGTTTGTTTAAGTCTTTTACTTATTATATTCATGTATTTTTAAATTTTTAATTTATATGAAAGCAATACGCACACAGTTTTTGAAAGTCACATACTATAAATATCTTAAAATAAAAATCAATAATCCTTATCGTATTTTTCCCTACTTTTGACTCCACAAAGGCAACCACTTTCAAATAGTGAATGAACTTTTTAGAGTTTATTTTCTTAGAGAATATACATTTATTTCTTGACTTGTAGAACACAGACATCAATCTTAGTATTTCTTTTATGGTAATAGGTTGAATGGCTCTGCCCATGCCCATTATGTCTCCCTAGAACCTCAGAATGCCACCTTCTTTGTAAGTAAGATCTTTGTAGATGTAACTAGGGTTACTGAAACAAAATCATTCTGAATTTAATGAATTCCTATATTCAATGACTGGAGAAAAGAAACACAGAGGAAAAACGTTCAAAAAGGTCATGTGAAGACAGAGGCAGAGATCAGAGTTATGTTGTCAAGGAATTCCCAGGACTATCAAAGGTGGGAAGAGGCAAGGAAGGTTTCTTTGCTAAAGCCTTCAGAGGGAGCATGGTCTTCCCGACACCTTGATGATTCTAGGCTTCTAGTTTCTGTAACTGTAACAGAACAAATTTCTCCTGTTTTACCACTCTGTGGTACTTTATTTTAGCCTGTGGAAGTGAGTAAAGTTCTGGCTTACTTGCACCCTACCTTATTTCAGCCCATTTCCTTCATTCTCGCTGTCATCTTTCTATTCCCAGAAGTTAATTAAAATTTTTGGTTGAATCAATATTTACATACTTATCTCTATACAGATATCATTTCCCACATTGTCAAATATACTATGATTTTATTTCCTTTGTTGATAATGACTTCTCCATAATTAATCATTATCTTTTCTTTTCAGTTATTTAATTTTCTATGTACCTATTACAATTCTTCCACACTGTACACCAATCTGTCAACAAAATTTCCCATGTTAGGTTCTTTATTAGTTTGTGTATGTGTGTGTGTGTGTGTGTGTGTGTGTGTGTTTCCTGGAGCCCTCTGGCTCTGACCTAGTGTTATCTGGGACACTTACACAGCTATCTCCCTGGACCTCGCTTAGTCATCACCCTCAGTAACCTTACTGCCTCTGTTGCATTGGAGTCCCAGTTTCCTTCCATTGTTTTTGCTTATATTCTCATTCAGTGAAGCACATTCCCCATGGCTTCTAGAGAAAAAATATTTGGAGGTAAATTTATTGATACCTTATGCTCTAAAAAAGCCTTGATTCTATCATCTCACTTGACTGTTATGTAGCTAGCATGAAAATAATTTTCCTACAAAGTTTTAAGACATTTCCATTGTACTCTACATCTAGGAAGGCTAGATGTAGAAATTAGATGACTTTGTGATTTCTTTTCCCTTGTGTATGATTCCCTTTGCCCACAAAAGCTTTTATTGACTTCATTTACCCTAAACATGAAATAGATTATGATGTATCTTTACACGGGTTTTTAAAACATTTTTCATTTCTGCTGAATGCTAGGCAGGAAAGCCTTTCAATCTGGAAATAGATCTCTCAGTTTTGGGAAGTTCTTGCATCTTCATTGATAGTTTACATATATTTTCTTCAGGGATTGTGAAATTCAGGTTGATTGGATATTGGGCTTCCTGTAGTGATGTTCTATTTTTCTTTTATTTTATCTCAATTTTTAAAATTAAACTTTTTGTTTTAGAATAGTACCACATTTATAGAAATGTTTTGTGACAATAGAACGGAGTTCCCACATACCCCATACTCAGTTTTTCTAATTACTAACATGTTAGTATGATTCTTTAGTTACAATGAACCAATATTGATACATTAATTAAGTAAGTCCATAATTTTTCAGATTTCTTTAATTTTTACCTAATGTACTTTTTCTGTTCTAGGACCCTACCCAGGATAACACATTACGCTTAGTCATCACATCTCCTTAGGCTTTTCTTGGCTTGATAGTTTCTTAGATATTCCTGGTTTCAGATGATTTTGACATCAGAGGAGGACTACTGCTCAGCTATTTTGTAAAATATTCATCAGTTGAGATTTGTCTCAACTATTTTTTTCACATGACTAACTAGATTGGAGTTATGAATTTGGGGGAGGAAGACGAAATGGGTATAGTGACAATCTCATCACATTATTGCAAGGGTAGATACTCTCAATATAACTTACTACTGCCAATGTTAACTTTGATCATCTGGTTAAGGTAGTTTATCATGTTTTTCTACTGTAGAGTTATGCTGTGTTCCATCTTTCCCTCAGGAAGTGTAGAGTGTATATAGAAACTATTTAGAATTTTGCATGGGTAATGTACATTTGCATGAGAGATTTGTCTATAACACCCATTTATTTACTCAACCTATCAAGTGTATCAATATGGACTCACAGATATTGATTTTATCCTCTGCCTATAATCCAATACTATGCTATGTATTTTGTTGGTCAAGTTGTTCTAACTTTGGTCACTGGGAACTCCTTCAGTTGACATATGTCCTTTTGATATACCACCATTATTGTGGTGGTTTATCAAAGCACTTACTTTCTGGCACTACAAGGTACAACAAACTCATCTTGTATGTTTCCAACTCCATTCCTAAAATCAGTCATTTCTTCAGTGATCTCTGCTCCCTTTTATTGTGAAATTGAATATCAGACACCAAGTTCTGTGTGTTAGGTGTAATTAATGCCACTTGTGTGTTATAGCATTGAGTCCTTTTAGGCTGACTTGGCAAGGAACTTATATAATTTAATGTGAATATATACACACAAATCTATAAACATTTCCATATGTAAGTATGTGTATTTACATTGAACTAAACATGAGTTTGTACAGACATCTCAACTAATCCATTATCACATGGATCATTCTAGCTCCTCCCTATACTTCTCTGTAAATTTCCATTCTTATAGTTAGAAACTTGATTCCTACCATGTGTCTACTTACTTGTCAGGCCAGACCAGGTGAACCCTGGACTTAGTGAATGAAATGCACAGAGACAAAGTTGTTTGAAACAGAGGTTGGGGTTGGGGAGGTCAGGGAACTTCACCCAAGATGAAGTGAAGTCCCAGATGATGAACTCCTTTCATTAGAAGGAATAGACAGGGTGCGGTGTTCTCAGGAAACTAGAGATAAGATTAAAAAGGAGTGAACACAACATTATTGCAGATATCTGCGGGGAGTAGTGCATGCTTTCTTGTCTCTCCCCAAGGAACCCTCGATCAGCCATAAAGCAGAATATCCTGTTTTCAGGACACTCCGCTTCCAAAAGTCAGCAGTTTTCCACTTTTCTCTGGCCAAGGCATCCAGAAACATCCTCTAAGTGACCAAAGGACTGCCACACTTAATTGTTCAATTCCAGGATGCATGTATAGCAGTTTAAGTTTTTAATCTTTATCCCTGTGGGAAGCAACTCTATCAACTAGAGTATACTACTTATGTACAATTACTTTTGCTTTTACTTTTATAGTCTACATTTATTTCCAAACTCACTTAGGCTAGCACTTTCACTTATACCATCCTGTGAGGCTGTTTCATATATTTGTAATATACTTAGATTCTGTTATCACAGCAAGCATTCCTTGTTGAGAACCCCCACCTCCTCACTGATATGAAGAATGTCCAGGAATTAAAAGCCCTGACCTTGCTTTATCTCAGTTCCAATGTTTCCCCTTCTCCTCCCTTCCAATCATTCCTTGTTATTCTTCAATATATTTGACAATAGGATTAAACATTTATGTTTTTGTAAAGGCATGCAGTACAGCTTATTCAAATATCTTATGCAGTATCTTGCAACTGCATCTCACAAATACTAACATATTGCATTTTTGTTCCATGGGGTCTCATTCTTTGTGTATACTCTGTGCCCACTACCTGCTCATGGAGATGTTATATATAGGTGCTGAGTATGCACAGAACTACTTATTTCTGTCACACTGTTTCAAAGGATCATATCACACAAGACACTCTGGACAATCTCTTAAAATTAATTTGAAAGGATTTTCCCCCTTTGTTGAGCAGAGTGTGTCCTGACTAGAACTCTGTGCATGCTCAAATAATTTCTGTGAATGCTCTATCTTGAATTTAAAACTCTTAGTTCTTACCCTTCTTCAATTCTACAGAAACCAGGTTGTTTAAAGGTTGGTCTTCTATGGTAGTAAACAATAGAATCCTAGTCTTGAGGTTAGTCAAGATAGAAAGAACTAAAGTTTAACCCTGAAATGTTACATTAGATATCACCAATTATCTCCTCCAATTTTCTATGGACTTAAAAATGTTGTAGGATAATATGGCCCTACCTAGATGCTGAAAGACAAAATTGTGGAAACAGAAGAATGAGGAGACTTCCAGGCAAGTCTTCTCAAAGAGA
Organism: Aplodontia rufa; assembly: GCA_004027875.1. Taxonomy (NCBI): domain Eukaryota; kingdom Metazoa; phylum Chordata; class Mammalia; order Rodentia; family Aplodontiidae; genus Aplodontia; species Aplodontia rufa. The sequence goes on along the minus strand of PVKS010010622.1, from coordinate 26,395 downwards.
CATTTTAGTAAGTAAGAGTTGTGGTTCTAATTTTCTATTTTTATTGTAACTGAGGTTTTTTTTTTTAAGTCAACATAAAATTATTTTGTTACTGCAAAGGAATGCAATGTCTGTTTCACCCAAGTGGCTTCCCAGAGGAACCTTATCCTTCACCCATTCAAATATGTTGTTGTATTTCCAGTACAACTTATTTCATCAATGAGAGTTTTCTGAGTACATAGATGAATGAGTGAATGATTTTCTCAATTATTTTAGTAACATGCTTTAGTGCTTTCATGTTCTGTTGCTCACTCTGAGCCATGCATATACCAAGCAAATTACATGTGCTATCTCCTTTAATCCCACAATAGCTCTACAGGGTAGATACTAACACATTGCCTTAAGTATCATAGCTTTGTTAATATTTCACTTTGGATATAACTAAATATTCAATCCATTCTATAGCTAAGAATATCTCTTTGAGACTTTGAAACCATCTTTTCAATTATCAACTTCTCTTTTGTGATTTTTTCTTGGCTTGCTTAGCAGTAAGAAACCTGGGACACTAAATTATCTGCCTGGTCATTTAAAGCAGGGCTTGCCAAACTTTTCCACCTAGTAGCACATGTAGAAAATGATAACATTTGTACAGCTACCTGGAATAAACAGAAAAGGCTTCTCTAATACACACTGACCGGGTGTTCTGGCTCCTGAAGAGCCTTATAGGATTGTATGGCCCACGTATCTATAATTCTTTCACAACACAAGATGTGGAAAGTCTTAGAATTCTATGATCAATGGAAGAGGACCAGGATAGTCCAGAATAGAGGATGGGACAGGAGGTGGTTCACAATCAGTGGTTGATTAAATACCATGATGCATACTCTAGGGCAGCAGCAGGTGCTACTGGTGTTTGAGGTTACAGACTTGAGTGGTTGCTTCAACATCACATATACTAAAATTGGAGAGCACAGACTTGATCAGTCAGATCTGGGTTTCTATCTGAGTTCCATCATGTTGTCACCCTATGACTTCATTTGTTCATGAAATATTTTTTGAGCACCCGTTATATGCAAGGCACTATTTTAAATACTTAGGTTACATCAGAGAATGACAGAAAAAAATGTCATCCCTTATGGTGCTTATATTCTAGCATGAGGGAAAGAGCAGAGAAAGAAAAAATAATTAAACATAATAAACAAAGTAAATAAATAATATATAGTATAACAGAACACAGTAAGTGATATGGAAATAGGAAGGATAAAAGAAAGTAAGAGAAATTGAGAATACAGAGGCATTAAGAGGTAGGCTGCAATAACACAGGAAACCGAGGTTGAGCTTCAAGTTTGTGAAGAAGAGGAGGAGTTATCCATGCAGGTATGTGGAGGAAGAGTATTCCAGTCCAAGAAATCAGCTAGGACAAGGCCACAAGGCCATAAGTGTCTGGCATGTTTGAGAAATGGCAAGAAGTCCATTCTGAGCAAAGAACAGAGTAAAGAGATAAGTATAAAGAGGTAAATGAATCATGTTAGGTAGAGCTTTAAGAGTCAATAAAAAAACTTAGTTTTATTCCAAGAAAAAGAGGGAACCAATGAAGGTATTTAAGCAGAGTATGGAATTATTTGACTATGCCCGTAGGGGTTAGAGTAGAAGCGGTGAGAGCAAAGAAACTATAGAAGTAATTCTAATGAGAAGTGATGGTGACTTGGATTAGTTAAGAGCAGTGGAACTGGTGACAGGTGATAAAATTCTGAATATATTATGAAGGCTGACTTGGGAAAGTCACTTAATGTCTCTGAACTCTGGTTATAAATCAGTAACATGAAGATCTTTATATTATATACAAAAATTAACTCAAAATGGATCAAAGACCAAAATATAACAGCTAAAACTACGTTTTTAGAAGAAAACATAAGGGAAAATACTCATGTCATTACCCTGGCAATGATTTTTTAGATATGACACCATAAGAACAAGCAACAAAAGCAAAAATAGACAAATAGAACTTCATGAAAATTAAAACTTCTATGCATCAAAGGACATCAACAAGAGAATGAAAAAATTAAAACAGAGAAGGGGGAAAATATTTCTATCTGAAAAAGTTTTTGTATGTTTATTTGTTTATTTTTATTTTTATTTTGAGATAGGATCTTGTTGTTACTCAGCCTCTTGAGCCATTGGGATTACAGATTTGTACCACCATGCCTGGTGTGATAAATTATTAATACCAGAAATATAAAAGGAACTCCTATAACTCAACAACAAAATAAATAACTCAATTCAAAAATAGGCGAAGAACTTGAATAGGCATTGCATTAAAGAAGATATAGAAATGGGAAATAAGCATATGAAAAATGCTCAACATCACTAATCATTTAGGAAATATAAATATCCCTCATGGCTATAATCAAGTGATGGTGAAGATGCAGAGAAACAAGAATGCTGGTGTATTGCTAGCAGGACTACAAAGTGGTGCGGTGCAGTTGCTGTGGAAAACAGCATGGCAGTCCTCAAAAAGTTCAACATGGAAATATCATATGATGCAGCAATTCTAGGTATATATCCAAAATAATTGAAAAATGGGGACTGGAACAGATACTTGCACACCCAGATTCATTGTATATACTTGAAGCTTTATTTGTATTGTTTTATCTAATTTTAATACTACTTCTATAAAGAAGATATAATTTCTGGGGTACAAATGAGAAAACAGACTTAAAAGGTTGACTCCTCTAAGGTCAAAGAGGAAGTGGGTGAACAGTGACTTAAACTCAGGTCCTCATATTTCTAAAACTCAAACATTTTCTCACATATTATTTTTCCAAATTTTTTTATTGATGCACTATAATTATACAAAATGATGGGATCTGTTGTTACATTTTCATACATGCACACACTATAACAATATAATTTGCCAAAGTCCCTCCACAGCACTTTACCCTTTCTCTCTCTCGTTTCCTTCCACCCTTGGTCTCTTTCTTCTTCTGATCTTCTATAATTTTTTTTTTTACTTTTCCAGTTTTTATTGTTCATCTGGGAATTTTTTAGTATCTTAGAGGTGCAAAATATATTTTTATCCCCTCCTTTTTCCCCTTTTCCCCTCCCCTCCTTCCTCCCCTCTCCCTTTCTCTTTCCTTTTACTCTACTAGACTTCCTTGTCTATTAATTTGTATTTAAATGGTTCTTTATGCAATCTTATTCTTCCCTCCCCCTTTCCTTTATTTTACTCTAGCTTGTACATACAAGTTTCTGAGTTTGGCTAATTTCACTTTGCATGATATTCTCTGTTTCTATCCATTTGTCAGCAAATGCCATAATTTCGTTATTTTTATTTTTTTAAAGAAAGAGGGGACAGTGAGTGAGAGAGAGAGAGAGAGGAAGAGAGAAGCAATTTTTATTTAGTTTTTCATGTGACTTTCATTCCTCGAATACTTTGTTGTGTACGTGGTGACCACCGAGCCACCACTCCATCCCCAATTTCATTCTTTTTAATAGCTGAGTAGAGTGCTATTGTGTGTGAGTGGCATCTGGATTGATTCCATAATTTAGCTATTGTGAATTGTGCTGTTATAAACATTGATGTGGTTGTGTCACTATAGTATGCTGATTTTAGATGTGGGAAAATATCCAGTGGGATAGCTGGGTCATATGGTGGTTCTATTCCTAGATTTTTAGGTATCTCCATACTGCTTTCTAGAGTGGTTATACCAGTCTGCAGTCTCGCCAACATGTAGAAGTGTTCCTTTCTCCCCACAACAACCTCATCAGCATTTCTTATTGTTCGTACTCTTGATCTTTGCCATTCTAATTGTAGTGAGATGAAATATTTTCTCTCTCTCTCTCTCCTTTTTTTTTTTTTTTTTTTAAGAGAGAGGGACAGTGGGTCTGGAGCGGTGGCTCAGCTGTTGTTGCTTTTGCAACAACAAAGTCTTGGAGTGCACAGCAAAGTCTTGGAGCAACGAACGCTACATGAAAAAGTAAATAAAATTGATTCTCTCTTTCTCTCTCTCTCTCACTGTCCCTCTCTTAGTTTTTCATGGGGCTTTCGTTGTTCTGAGACTTCTCTGTGCACGTGGTGCTGGGGTTTGAACCATTGTCTTAGTGCATGAAGGGGGCAACCGCAGAGCCACCACTCCAGCCCGTGAGATGAAATCTTAATGTACTTTTGATTTGCATTTCCATGATTGCTAGAGACATTGAACAATTTTTTTCATATATTTATTGGCCTTTTCTATTTCTTCTATTGAAAAGTTTCTGCTTAGTTCTTTTGCCCATTTATTGATTGGGTTATTTGATTTTTTTGGTGTTAAGTTTTTTTATTTCTTTGTATATTCTGGATATTAGCCCCTATCAGCAGGGCAACTAGCCAAAATTTTCTCCTACTCTGTAGGCTCTCTCTTCATAGTCTTAATAATTTCCTTAGCTGTGCAGAGCTTTTTAGTTTAATGGCATCCAACTTATTGATTCTTGGTTTTATTTCTTACTTTTTGGGGGCCTTGTTAAGGAAGCTGGTACCAGCTCCTATGTGATGGAGTGTTGACCCTGTGTTTTCGTCTAGCAGTTCTAAGGCTTCTGGTATAATTCCCAAGTTTTTGATCCATTTTGATTTGAGTTTTGTACAGGTTAAAAGATAAGTATCTAATTTCATTTTTCTACATACAGCAATCCTGTTTTCCCAGCACTGTTTGTTGAAAAGGCTGTCTTTCTCTAATATATATTTTTGGAACTTTTGTCACACATCAGATGACCACAGGTTTGTGGATTTATCTCTGTATTCTCTATGCTATTCCATTGGTTTTCATATCTGTTTTGGTGCCAATACCATGTTGTTTTTGTTACTACAGGTCTGTAGTATAACTGTAGGTCAGGTATTATGATGTCTCTGCTTGTCTTTTCTTGTTTAGTATTGTATTGGCCATTCTGGGTCTCTTATTTTTCCAAAGGAATTTAAGAATTGTTTTTTTCTAAATCTGTGAGGAATGTCCTTGGTATATTGATGGGGATTGTATTGAATCTGTGTAGTGCTTTTGGTAGTATGGCCATTTTGACAATATTAATTCTGCCTATCCGAGAACATGAGATGCCTTTCCATCTTCTCAGATCTTCTTCGATTTCTTTTTTCAGTGTTCTATAATTCTCATTGTAGATTTCTTTTACTTCCTTGGTTAGATTAATTCCTAAGTATTGTTTGTGAAGTCTACCATACTATTTTTAAATTAGTTTGCAAAATCTTAAAGGCCATAGTCACTTTACTTTCTATGTGTTTATAATATCACTCACTTGACTTTTAATCATATCCTATAGCTCATAGAACTCTTGACTGAAAATGTTAAGATAATTTACTATTCTTATTAGAAATTTCAAATACTCAGAAACTGAGTATGCAAATTATACAGAATCTATCATTTTATACCCATAATTTTATTCTTTCATTTAAAAATATTTTTATTTCAAAATATAAATCTATTTTTATTAAAAATAAAACATGTGATTTTTAAAGTAATTTTTTAAAGTTTCAAACAAGTGTTATCATTATCTTCAAGCCAAGAGATAACCCCCAAAAGTACCCTTGAAATTTTTATTCTTATAATTTCATGTCAACTAATATATATAATTTTGCAGATTTTTAACTTTTTCTTTAATTAACATATTTTGTTTCCATCCCTCTGATTGAAATTAGCAAGTGCTGGCTGAGACAAAAAATTTAAGTCATTAAAGCCCACAAAATGAAGTATAAAAGAACTATACATAATTAAACTTTCAAGTGATACTTTTATCAGTATTTAGCATTTATATTTTTAGGAAAAAGCTAAAAGCTTCATTAAGACTTTTGGGATATTTGTATTTCAAAGTCAATTCATAAAACTTTACCATATCTTTTTAATCACTGCATGGTTTCTTTTAAATGGGTATGTCAAATATAAAGACTCAGGGAGAACTCTGGTATCTAACTTGATGAGTTCAAAAATTGTTCTCTTTATTCCTCCTTTAATTAGGAGAAGAGGGTTTAGCTAATCTGGGACACATCCTTTGGGGATTTGAAAGTCTGGCAGTGAGGAAAAGTACAGAGGATTAAGAGGCCTTCCAAGACACAAACCTTCACCAATTCCTATGCATGTGAGCATTGGGAGAGAACCACATTCTTTCTTCTCCTTTAAATTGGGTCACAGGTGCTGATGGCATAAGAGCTAGAGATGGGCACAGGCGTGGATTAGGGAATCCCCTTTCCTAGCTACTCCCACCTTAAAAAGAGGTACAATAGTACAGGGTGATTTTGCTAATCCAGGAGTCATGTTTTTATCAGAAGATTCTAAAACCACAAAACCATTTTTAAGAATTCTCACTAAGGGGCTGAAGTGGCGATTCAGTGGTTGGAGCACTTGCCTGGCACACATGAGGACCTGGGTTCAAACCCCTAGCACTACATACACAACTAAGTGTCCAGAAAACAAAGGCCAGATGAAAAATTAATAAAATTGATTCTCTCTTTCTCTCTCAGTCTTCTCCCTCTCTCGTTCTTAAAAAATAAAACAACAACAAACAAAAAACTCTAACTAAAACAGACAAGGTGGTTGGTGCAAGCCCATAATCCCAACTACTTATGAGGCTAAAGAATTACAAGTTCAAGGGAATACCAACAATTTAGTAAGACCCTGTCTCATAGAAAAAAAAAAGGGGGGGGGAGGCTAGGAATGTAGCTCATGAGTTTAATTTCTAGTACCACTAAAAAGTACCTCTCACTAGATTTACGTGATTCCTATGATGCAACCCACTCACTATTCAAGCTTCACTTGGCCAGTAGCTCAAACTGGCAAACTGGCATCAAGCAAAGGCAATAGCTGCAACAAATAGAAGCACTTTGAATGTTTTGCATGAGTTCATAATGACGTCCCTTAAATCCTAATTATTTACCCTCGGAAGATGCCTTATTTTGAAATATTAGTAAATAAAGAGCAAGACTCAAACATTTATTCTTCCTTTGCAATACAAATGGTTCTCCTGGAGAGCTGAATAGCAGATGAGGGAGAGTCTCTTGATATATCATGCCAACAAATAAATGAAGATGAAATGATAGAATTGGAAGGCCCACATTTTGCAATACTAAATGAATTAAGGATATAAATACTGAGCATCCATGGTTGCTAATAACCCAAACCAGACAGTAGGTGCATTGTGGTCAACAGCACAGCTGTAAAGCAGTTTTCACTCTAAAAAAATTAACTTTGACTCTGATCATTTTTTAGATCCAACTACAAATCTGTAGAAAATATAAAGAACAGAGATACATAGTTGGGTGATAAAGTTGCAAATAAAAGGAAGGAAATGGCTGGACACAGTGGCATATGCCTGTAATCCCAGCAACTCGAGAGGTTGAGGCAGGGGGATAGGGGGATTGCAAATTCAAAGCCAGCCTCAGCAAGCACCTTAGTGAGACCCTGTCTAAACAAACCAAAAAAAAAAAAAAAAAAAAAAAAAAGAAGGAAGGAGATGATTCCCAGAAAGGTTAGGATAGCGACTAATCTTAGTGGCAATGTTTTAAGTTTAAGGTTGTATTGAGGAGGGGGAGCTCAAGAAGAGCTTCTGGGTTGGTTGGCAAATTTGGTGGTCAAAAGAATATTTACTGGGTGTAGCTCAGTGGTATAGTTTGTGCTTAGCATGCACCAGGCCCTGAGTTCAATTCCCAGAACAGCAACAAGAAAAAATTTTATAATAATTAATTGTTTCATATTTGTTTTAAGACTTCTCTGTTATTACATTATTTAGCAATAAAACACTTTTAAAAATCAATAAGTCTGAAGGAGGCAATGGCAGATTTGCAATAATATGTACTCAGGCAGCAGGGCCAAGAATCAGATCCAAGAGTGCAGAGTGGAGAGAAGCAGCATGTTCCAAGCTTTCTTCCAAGAGACAAAGGGCAGCTCTAGCTGCTTCCTGGGAAACAGCAGCTATGATCTCCAGCTGAAGCTCTGAGACTGGAAAATAGAATTCTGGGAACCACTGGGCTAAAGGGAAATTGGTGAAGATATGATGAGTGATGCTTTTGAACTAGATAGAGGTAGTACTCATATAACAATGTGAATGTGCTTAATGCTAATGAACACTTAAAAATGGTTAGGATGAAAAATTTCATGTTATTGTATTTTACTAACTTTACTACAAATATTTAAACAAATAAAATATCGTTAACATATTAACTTTTCATTATGTGAATTTCAACTCAAAAATAAAAAATGACCATATTGCTTCATTCGTTTAATGTCCATTAAGAACCTCTTCTGTTCTAGGAGCTATACACACAAAAGAAAAACGGCCGCAACATGCAAGGTGCTCACGATGTAGTCCAGGGGACAAACTGCTAGAGTACATACAAAGCCCAAAACATAAAGTAAAAACAAACGATTATTTTTTCAAAGCCAACCTTGTTCTTATTTGAAGCCTTCAAGTCACTGGAGTAACAGAAACAAAATTTCGGCAAATTTAGGATTCTTCTCTTCTTTTTCCAAGGCTGTATCTAAATTTCTGTAGCACAAAAGAATGGGAGATGGAGTAGATACACTTGGGTCTTCAGTCTGGTGTCCGCCTCCCAGAGGTTCAACTGGCTGCTGGATCAAAAACATTGGTACTGAGATAGTGATAACAGCTTATCCTTTCATAGGACTTTTTTTGCACTAAGCATTATCTAGAAGGTTTGCATATCTTAATTTAATTTAAACAGCAACTCTTCACAGTGATTCTTCCTTTATTTGTGTTTTACAGACGAGGAAACAAAAGCACCCACAAGTAACTTGATTTGCACAAGTTCATACACACTAGTAAATGACAGAACTGGTATTGGAACCCCTGGAGTCTGACTCCAGAGTCTACAAGTTTAATAAGTGTATCATACTGTCCCTTGTGCCTAGCAGTGTGATTCCCTCAGGGGGTCAGCAGCCTGCTGTTTCCCTGACACACTTGGGGTCTCAAGAATCTTCTTGCTGCTTCTTTCCCCCCTCCCCCTGTTTTCTAGGTGTGCTGCATTTGCTGACCAGGTGCTCTTCCAAGATATCAGGCACAGGGCCACTGTCCTTCAGCCTCTATCTACCCTGCTTTTCCTCCCACTCCCCTCCATCCCTGGGCTATCCTTTCCTACTCCATAAGGAGAAAACTCAGTTCTGTTTACTGTGCTGTTTTCTATGAACATTGTTTTGTTTTCATACTTGATTTTTTTTTTTAGAAGCAAAGTAAGAAATAGATTCCTTACGGTATGTATGAAGGAAGAGGGGGAACTGTGGGAGGAGGAGAAAGAGATGAAAAAACATCTAAAGAAAAAAAGAAACCAGATTAAAAAAAAGTTCAAACGTACTGCCAGAGTATGTTTCTAGCAAGAGCTACTGGATTGATCACCATGTTTATTGTCATTTTTTTCTGAATACTCCTGATTTTCTCAGTGCTTTCCCTAGGATATTTTGTAGGTGTCCTCCATCAACCATTGACAATGATTTATTCTCTTCCCTGGGGTCACTGGATATATACTTTTTTAGTTTGTGTGACTTCCATTTCATTACTGTTAGTGTGGCTTTGATCACACTTCTCTGTCACAACACTGAGATCACAAAAGAGTGTTATTTATTAAAAAGTAGGGAACTTGATGTAGTAGATTGATTATAAAATGGCCCCAGTTTTCTCCACAGTCATGTCACATATGCCTTTTGTGATATGACACTACAGCTATTCTCATTAAGTTGTGGAGCCTTAAGTCTAGGTTTCAAAGTTCTTGCATACTACTTCTTCCTTCTTCTCCTTCTCTTCTTCTAACTCCTCTTCCTCCTTCTTCTCTCTCTTTAGTCTTCACCATGGGAGTATGTTGGAGCTTGACATTTATTGAAAGATAAGAAATATGGAGAAGAACCCTTCTTCTAAGTCAAGTCCATCCTAGATCAGCCAAAGGCCAGTCAAAGACCAATACATGAGGAGCTGGAGAGGTGGCTCAGTGGTAGAGTGCTTGCCTGGCATACGTGAGGACCCAATTTTGATCCCTGGCACCACATTCACAGCTAAACAGAGGAAAAACAAAAACCAGATGAAAAAAAATAACTATCCCTTTCTCTTTTTCTCTTTTATCTTAAAAAAAAAAAAGAAAAAAAAAGACCAACACATGAGTCCCAGCTGTGAAAGAAATACTACCAAAATCAGCAGAACCACCCCACTGGCCTACAGACTTGACATAGATGGTTGTTATTGAGTCACTGTGTTTTGGGATAGTTTATTACACAGCATTATTGTGGCAACAGTAAATGCTCTGTTTTGGCTTCAATGAGTCCTCCAAATTTCATATATTTCATAGAATCTTAATCCTTAAATGCAAGTTCATGGTTGTTATGCTTTGGATCTGAAATGTCCCCCAAAGGTTCATGTATTGAAGGCTTGGTCCCGAATGTAGCAGTTTTCAGTAGTATGATCTTTGGGGAGGTGATTAGATTATGAGAGCTCTAACCTCATCTGTGGCTCCATGGTTGGAGACATAGTTTCATGGCATTTGGGGGAGAGAGTTGAAACTGGATGGGTTGAGGCCTTGTGGGAGGAAATAGGTCACTGGGATGTGCCCTGGAAGAGCGTATCTTGAGCCTGTTTCCTTCTTTTTTCTCTCTGCTTCCTGTTTGCCAAGAGGTAAGCACCACACTTTTCCATTTTGAAATTGTGCTTGGCCCAGTGCTATGGAGCCAGCTGACCAGGGACTGAAACCTCTGAAACCATGAGCCAAAATAAATCTCTCCTTTAGACTAATTTTGGGTATGTTGTTACAGGAATGAAAAGCTGACTAACAATGATAAGTGGAAGAGAGATCTTTGGGAGGTAACTGGGTATGAAGGTTCAGCCCTCATGAAAGGGCTACAGTTTTGGTGTGGTTTGAGTATCCCCCAAGGGTCCACTGTGATTAAAGACTTGGTCCAAGGGTGGTGCTATGGGGAGAATCTTTGGGAATCAGAGCCTACTGGGAGGTCCTGAGGTCACTGGGGGCAAAAGGTATTTCTCCTGCAAACTTTTATGTAGTTCTCATGTGACCCATTTAGTATTTCTCCTGAAAGCATTACTATATAAGAAGCAGGCCTGTCTTCACTTCTCCTCTTTCTCCCTCTTTCTCTCTGCTCCTGGTTTGAGATGTAATCACTTGCTTGTTTCCTCCAGTGCTCCCACCGTCACTATCTACCATCATGTGACACAGCCAAGAACTGAGCCAACCCCATGCCCTTCAACTCCAAAACTGAGTTTAATAAGTATCTTCTTGTCAAGTAGCCGGTGTCACTTATTTCACTATAATGACAAAAAGATGACTAATACAAATGGATTAATCCATTCATGGGTTAATGGATTATCACGAGTGACTTGGTTATAAAATCAACTTTTCTCTGTCTCTCATGCTCTGTCTTCCCAGATGATATCTTCTGCTATGTTATGATGCAGGAAGAAGCTCACTAGGAGCCAAAAAGATCTGGGTGCCATGCTCTTGAACTTCCTACTCTCCAGAACTACGAGTTAAATAAAACTCTATTGCCGGGGGCCAGCCCCAGCTGAACTAGGGTCCCCGAAGGTGGAGTGGAGTTGGATGATACGGAGGAACGGCTGGAACCTCCGGGACAAATTGTAAGCAGACACAGTTCCCTGCTTGAGCAAAATGCCGTCTGTTTCTTATTGTTGAACATTTTTATACAGGTGCACAAACAAGACTTTTATTATCTGCTTTATTATACAATTCTCTTTTTAGTTTCGCAGCAAACTTAACATTTTAACCATTAGTATAATTTATGTCTTTGACCTTCCCACCACATAGACCATATGTAATTAATTGGTATAAACCGTTGCCTTTTTTCTTTAGAGACTTTTTTAAACCGTTGTTTCACTTGATAAGAGAAGCGTTTGAAGTTTTTTTGTGCTAGTTAATCTAGAAGCCCTATCTTAGCATATGTGAAAAATTTTTTATTAGCTAGGGACCAAATGTAACTATTTGGTTCAAACTGTTTTAGAGCACCAGACAAAAAACTATCCACTTTATCACAAAGTCATGGTCAAATCTTCACAGACTGTTTTATGTATTGCACAGAGAAGCTTTATTTTCTAAAAGAATAATATTGTACTTAATTCTTTAAGCCTGTTTTGATCAAACACTTCCCCAAACTACACCTCCCTAATTTTATCCAGAGGCTACTTAATTAGCTAGACTACATTATAGGCTATTATACCCTTATACCCTACTAACTGCAGATCTAAAATGATCATGTCATTGTGTGACCTTACTAGATATATTATAGTTATCCTAAGTCCTATAATTGTTAATTCTATAAAATGTTTGTGCTTTTAATCTATGGGCTAAGAGGTAAAATCTAACTTCTACAAAGACAAGAAAGGCTAATGTAACTTATTTACTGCCGAGGGATCAAAACTCAACCTCTGCAAGAACAGGAAACATAAACATGTCTTTTTGTAGATGTTTTACGTTTTTTTTGTTTCTTAGTTCTAATTATTTTGCTTTCTATATCTAATTTATTTTAAAGTCAGTATAGCTTTATTATTCATAATTTTTATATGTGTTATTACTAATATTCTTCTCAACAATCCGCAACAGTAGTTTGAGTAATGCAACTCTTATAACAATCAGAAAGTTTTTAGTTTAAGTAAATTCATAATACATATAATTACTAAAACACAGCCAATTTCTAGAAGGGATGGTTTTGGCAATCTCCAGGGCTGGCTTTGCCTAGCCCATCTGCAAGTCTGGACTTTGTCAGACAGAACTTTGGTGGACATTGCCTCCTCCACTCTATTTCTCACAAATTACATGATCTCAGGAATTTGTTATAGCAATAGAAAACAGACTGATACATGCTCCAATTAGGTATTCTTTGTATCTTAAGAAGTTCCAATTTTGATACTTTATCTGTTTTTAGAGAGCATCAACACCAGTACCTTGGCACAAGCTCCTAAAAGACTGGATTGAAAGCCCTGGAGCAGGGCTGCAGGAACTAGTGCTCTGGGAGCCACTTTTTTTATACAAAACAATGAGCTGAGACTCAATTTACCCATTTTAAATACTGCAAAACATTTTTAGCCTTTCTTTAAAGACTCAGGACCATAAGAATTCACCCCTTTTCTTTTCTATTTTGTCTAAGACAAGTAAATAGCATTGCTTTGTTTCAGCAGAAATACCAGTAGAGGTATCAGACCATAATTTGAATATCACTGTTATAAAATCTATCGTTTTCTTTCTTTTCTCCTGTAGTCCCTTAACTCTTCAAAAGCCAAAATTATCAACCTATGTTCCCAGATTCCAGAAAAGGCCTGGCACAGAGAAGATATTCAATATATATTAAAAGATTAGTGCTGGGTGCAGTGGTGCAACTCAGCAACTCAGGAGGATGAAGCAGGAGGATCACAAATTTGAGGTCAGCCTCAGCAAAATTAGTGAGACCGTGTCTCAATATAAACAAATTCTTAGAAGCACTGGGGACATAGCTCAGTGTCAAAGTACCCCTGCATTTAATCCTCCCCAGCATAAAAAAAAAGAATTAGTGAATTAAGGAATTAGGAGTGTCAAATTTAAATCTCATTTAAATCTGAGAAAATGTATGCAGAAGACAAATATGGGTATCACAGATTGCAGATGTTGGAACTGGTTCTCAGAAAATGGATTTCTAGGGAGGAGAAGCTGGTAAGGCATATATGACCAGTAATAGTCAATAGGTTCAACTAATGGTTCCAGACACAGATGCTATGAAAGACACAGAACAGGTTATTACTTAATCAGGGAGTATGGATTTGAATCCAAGAAATCTGGAAACCAGGTTATTCTGGGGTCAGGAATGAAAGCTAGAATTTTTGCCTTGCATTACTAGCTGCTTTGAAGAGGCCTGAAAATCAGTTTCTTTGACCCCTTTCTTTTTTGACAGCTACATCCAAGAGCAGGGTCCTCCTAATCATTAAGGAATCTTGTTGAGACAGGTATAACCACAATATGTACTCTTGACCACAACTGAGGAAGAAATCTTAAGGCTCATTCAGATTTTCCCAAGATGTCATGAAGATCTTCAGATAATAAATCTACACCACTAATGGCCCCTTGAATAACTGATATAGTTGCCATATTTCTGGATTTCACAGAACCATTACTTTGTTTGGTGGACTTATATAGGGCTGCAAGCATTTCTTTTGCCAATCAAGTAGGAATGGTGATATCATAACAAAGGTCAGAATTTCCACAAAGGTAATAGTAATGTACATATTTTACATTGTCCTCATTTTTCTCACTTTATCCAAGGCCAGTGAAAGCATTATTTTGGGTCTGTACCAATTCATGTATTGAAAATAGCTGGTATAAAGATTGGACAAATTTAAGTAGGCAGCATTAAAAAATCCCAGGACTTTAATGGACTTTAACAGCCAACCACCAAAGAAATATGACCTTTCTGGAGTTACACTCCACCCTTCTAAAACTACACTGCCTCCATAGCAAATTAAGTGACTTTTCCATTAACCTGAAGCTATCAAACTGCACCTGGAATACTTTATTAAGGAGTTCTTTGCCAAACCTGAGTATGTCTCCGAATTAGCCCTCAGCATGATAAGAGGATGTGAAACCATATGATACAATAAACTAGGACTTATGAGCTGAAAGAAGATGTGAGTACATCTGCAGAGTGGAGGAAATAACTCTTGAACTCTCTCCCAAGTTTTCAGGCCATTGACTTCCCCAGGAATTTTCATCAGAGTGTTGTCCACCTTTCCCCCAACAAGCAAATTACATCTTGGCTTTCCTATTCATGGTTAGGCCACTCAATTCTTTCCCAGAGTTTGGAATTGACAATGAGATACTTTGTTGGCTTTTGGCTTAGGCAGTGTCAAGAACCTGAGAAAGTACTTTTCAAAATCAAAAAGGGTTCTCAGAGTCAGGCACGGTGGTGTGCATCTATAATTCCAGCTAATGGGGAGGCTGAGGCAGGAGGATTGCAAATTTGAGGCCAGCTGAGGCAACCTAGTAAGAGGCTGGGGCTGGGGATGTAGCTTAGTGATAGGGAACTTGCCTGGCATGTTTGAGACCCTGGGTTTGATCCCTAGTATTGTTAAAAAAAAAAAGTTCTCAGAGAGTATGTGTCCCTTAACTGAATCAAACAGCTTCTCCACTTTGCCCCCCAAAAGAGGAAACTCAGGATCCATTTGCTAAGGTTCTTAACCTAAAGGATTTTTTTTTTTGGTACCAGTGCTTGAATCCAGAGGGGCTTAACCACTGAGCTGCATCCTCAACCTGTTTGTTTTGTTTTTTTTTTCAAAGAGAGAGAGGGACAATGAGAGAGAGAGAGAGAAAATTAATTTTATTTAGCTTTTCATGTGGCTTTCACTGCAGTGACATTTCACTGTGTACGTGGTACCAGGGTACAAACCTGGGTCCTCACATATGCCAGGCAAGTGCGATGACCACTGAGCAACCACTTCAGCCCCTCAGACTGTTTTCTATTTCTTATTTTGAAACAGGGCCTCGATAAGTTGCTTAGGGCCTTGCTAAATTGCTGAGGCTGACCTTGAACTTGTGATCTTCTTGCCTCAGCCTCGAGAGTCTCTGGGATTACAGGTTTGTGCCACCACACCCTGCTTAACCTAACAGATTAATATTTCAAAAAATTATATCATATGAAACCTCTAAAGAATCTACAAACTGAGAAGCTGTAGTACATGAAATGTTTAAGGTGATTCCACACATATGGATATTTTTGTTATAAATACTTATAATGATTAGCTTATTATCATGTATCTCTGTAAAAACTAATTTGTAGTTTTACATTGAATTCATGACATTATGAATCTTATTTAGAAAAGGCCTAACCTATTTATGTAAGAAAAAGATGTGTTTAAAGAAAAGTATTACATACATAATAGTCAGAACATTTTAAAAAGATCATAACAGTGAGTCATAAAGGAGATTCAGCTACCCCCAGAATGTTTTCTACAAGAGTATCTAAAATGTTCATGCCTTTGATTAATAATGAAAATTTGAGATATGATGACTTGTGATTCACACAATAAGCCAACAGCCTATCACGTCAATGGCCTTTAAGAAATTGACTTGGATGATTCAGAGTGAATAATAATTGCTAATGTTTGTAGAACGGTTAGGATTTATCAGATACCACTGAAACACTTTATAAGTATTAACCATTTCATTCTTGGGATAGGTGGTTATTTTTATGCTCATATTTCATATGGTTGAAAGGAGGCATGGAGAGGTTAATGACTTTCCCAGCTACCTTCTATTAAGTTACCTGCTTTTTCTTGAATAAATCTCACATCCAAGATTTCCTTTGAATCTAAACTGGATTTTTGTTTCTAGATGCTATACCTTCTTATTTTTAACTTACCAATGTTAGGTAGGAATTGGCAAAACTTCAGCTAAGCTGCCCAGAAAGCACAATATATGCTGAGAACTTGAATGGATTTGGCCCAGGGGTGCTTACCTATTGAGCCACATCCCCAGCCTGTTTTTAAATTTTTATTTTGAGACAGAGTCTCATTAAGTTGATTAGGGTCTGCCTAAGTTGCTAAGGCTGGCTTTGAACTTGGAATCCTCCTGCCTCAGCCTTCCAAGTTGCTGAAATTACAGGCGTGAGTACTACCAGGCCTGGCTCTCCTTGGCTCTCTTAATTTGACTATCCCATTGCTGTTATAGTTCTCTTTTTCCATCACTCCTCCATTAAGAATGTTCCCAAGAGGGAACAAGATGAGGCTGCCCCTTCTCACCACTTTTATTCAATATAGTCCTCAAGACCCTGGCTGGAGCAATCAGGCAAGAGAAGGAAATCAAAGGGATAAAAATAGGAAGGGAGGAAGTCAAACTATCTCTTTTTGATGATAACATGATCTTATATCTGGAAGATCCAAAAAACTTCACCAGAAAACTGCTAGAGCTAATAAACAGATTTGGCAAAGTAGCAGGCTACAAGACCAACACTCATAAATCAATAGCTTTCCTATTTGCTAACAATAATAAGGCAGAAAAGGAAATTGGTCCAATTTACAATATCCTCAAAAAGAATAAAATACTTTGGAATTAATCTAACAAGGGAGGTAAAAGACCTCTACAAGGAACATTATCAGACATTGAAGAAAGAAAGTGCAGAAGACCTGAGAAGATGGAAACATGTTCCATGTTCTTGGTTAGGCAGAATTAATATAATTAAAATGACCATTCTGCCAAAAGAACTATACAGATTCAATGCAATCCTCATCAAGATACCAAGGTCAATCTTTAAAGATATAGAAAAAGCAATTCCCAAATTCATTTGGAACAAGAAACCCAGAATAGCCAAAACATTAGTAAGCAAGAAAGACAAAACAGGTGTTTTTGCAATGTCAAATCTAAAATTATACTAGAGAGCTTTAGTATTAAAACCAGCATGGTACTGATATCAATATAGGAATGAAGACCAGTGGAACAGAATAGAAGACTCTGAGACAAACCTACAAATATTTAAACATCTGATCTTTGACAAAGGGGGTCAAAATATGGAGGAGAGACTGCTTATTCAACAAATGGTGCTGGACAAACTGGACAGCCACTTGCAGAAAATTAAAATTAATCCCTTATCTCTCACAAAATCAAATCTAAATGGAACAAGGAATCAGGAATTAAACCAGCTACCATACAACTGCTAGAAGAAAAATTAGGACCAACAATTCAGCAAGTGGGAGTTGGCAAAGACTTCTTCGATAAGACTCCTAAAGTGAAAGAATTAAAGTTAAGAATTAATGAGTGGGATGCCATTAAATGAAAAAGCTTTTGCTCAGCCAATGAATTAGTCAAAACAGTCAAGAGACCACCTACAGAATGGGAGAGAATCATGGCCTGTGATCTCTCTGACAGGGAACTAATATCCAAAATTTACAAAGAACTCAAAAAACCGAATAACAAAAATACAAACAATCCAATCAATAAATTGGCCAGAGAGTTAAACAGAAACTTCTCAACAGAGGAAATTGAGCAAGCCAATAAATACATGAGGAAGTGTTCTAAATCACTAGTAATCAGAGAAATGCAAATCAAAACTACCTTAAGATTTCACCTCACTCCGGTCAGACTGGCAAAGATGATGAATACAAACAATAACAAATGCTGGAAGTGTTGCGAGGAGACAGGAACACTAGCACACTGTTGGTGGAATTGCAGACTGGAACAGCTGCTCTGGAAAGCCATGTGGAGACTCCTCAAAAAATTAGGGTTGGATCCACCACATGACCCAGCTATCCCTCTTCTGGGTATTTTCCCAGAGGAGTTAGAATCAGCATTTTACAGTGACACAGCAAAATCCATGTTCATAGCAGCTCAATTTACAATAGCTAAATTATGGAACCAACCCAGATGCCCCTCACTGGATGAATGGATCCAAAAGTTCTGGTATATACATATATACAATGGAGTTCTACTCAGTTATTAGAAATAATGATATTGCATCATTAAAGGTAATGGCATCCCACTCATTAATTTTTGACTGCCATTCTTTCACTTTAGGAGTCTTGTTGAGGAAGTCGTTGCCAACTCCCATATGCTGGAATGTTGGTCCTAATTTTTCTTCTAGCAGTTGTATGGTAGGTGGTTGAATTCCTATTTCCTTGATCCATTTAGATTTGATTTTTGTGCAAGGTGAGAGATAAGGATCTAATTTCAATTTTCTGCAAGTGGCTGTCCAGTTTGTCCAGCACCATTTGTTGAATAGGCAGTCTCTCCTCCATGTTATATTCTGATCCCCTTTGTCAAAGATCAGATGTTTAAAGATTTCTGGGTTTGTCTCAGAGACCTCTATTCTATTCCATTGGTCTTCATTCCTACTTTGATACCAGTACCATGCTGTTGTTAATACTACAGCTCTATAGTATAATTGGCTCTCCATGCCATCCCACTGGACAAATTTAGACTTGCCAGCTTCTATAATAGTATGAGTTAATTCTTATTACACATACATATTGTTACTACCAAATATTGTATGTCTAAGTAATCTAAGGGTGTAGTCTAACTAAAATCAATAATTTATTATCATTCTTTACAATAGCACATTAAAGAATAAAAAGGCACATGATCATATCAATACTTACTGCAAAAGCACTGATAAAATTCAACACTGTCACCTAACACAATCTCTATATAAAGTAGGAACAGAAGGAAATCATTGAAAAAGACAATGACATGCACATGAAACATAATAAGTGCTTATTCGTTGAATAAATGCTTAAATACCTACCAGTAGCAGACATATTCTGGGAATACAGTAGTGAAAATGATAGATACAATCCATGTTTCTCACAGCTTTCAGTGCACTGGGAGATGCAGGCAGTTTATTGACTTTGAGATGGAAGAGCCCATGAGAAAATATTCAGACCAGTCAAGGTCATGGGATAATAGACTTCCTACAGAGAGACAAATTGAGATCTGAAAAAGTGATAAGATGATCAGAGTAAATTAAGGATGATTGGAGAAAATATTTGGGGGAGACAATAGCTCTTACAAAGGTATGGATATTAAGAAATCAAAGTAAGTTGAGTGCGGCTAAAGAGGGAATGAAGTATGTGATTAAATTGGTGAGGAAGCCCACATCAGAAAGGCTCTAGAAGTCACATGTAGGAGCTTGGACTTTATCCTATATGCACTGTGAAGACATTGGTTGGTAGTAAGCGGAAGAGTTCACTTTTTGCTGCTTCCAGATCCATTCTCTCCCCTTCTCTGCTCTTGTCTTAGAAAGCTGATTCCCACAGGATCTCTCACCCAGATTCCATTGCCTACTGGTTTCTAGATGTGTTCAGCTAAAGGGATGTCCATGTCCTGTGCCCACTCATTTCAGTGCTACATCTCTAACAGTAGGCATGTCCCTCCTTGACCACATGTCCTGCAGGTAGTCTCTTTGTAGCTCCTGCTTTCACTGAATAATTATTTCTTGCCTCTTCAAACATATGTTTGGATATGACTTCCTTTATCTGTAGCCTTCTCAGTCCTACCTATAACTCTGTAAGTGACCACTTCATCAAAGTTTTTCATTTGAACCATCTGAGTTAAAAGTCTTTTTCCTTGTGGAACATTACCGATACAGGCATGATTATTTTTTTGTCATTTTTTGTTTTGTTTTGTTTTGTTTTGTTTTGTTTTACAATGATCTCTTTGGCCGCTTTATGGAAAATAGGTTGGAGGATGGCGAGACTGGCTTCAAGGAGGCCAGTGAGGAGGTTGTTGTAATTCAGGAGGGCTAAGGTTGAGGAGTGAGGAATCCAGCTCCTGGACAAAACCGTATGTGTAATCTTTCAGGTTAGACCACAGACAATTACAAAGGCCTTACTTTGTAGGCCTCATGGGGAAAAGCTGTCTTTTCTGTACCAGAGTTGGTGCATAGCCAGTGTGTCACCCAGACTCTGAAGAACGTTGCAGTCAAGGACTCAGGCCTCCCTGAGCAGCCATGTTCTTACACATACTTGTATTCCTAACCCAGGCTCCTGCATTTGGAGGACTTTTGCTTGTCAACAGAACGTGCAAACAGTTTTCTCCCTTTGTTAGTACTCCATATTTTCCTACTTGTAGCCCTCCCACCTCTTCCTCACCTCTGGCTCCAGGTTCCAGTCCCTTGTTTAGGGTTTCCTCAACAGGAAGTCCACCCTACCAGCATGCTTCCATGGGGGAAGATGAAGGAGGGAGTCTATGCTTCCTCTGGTTTTAGCCTCTTCCTTACACTGCTGCATTTAGGTTATGCAAAACTTGACTGTTGACTTTAATTTTGGTTCATTTTTAGTCAGCTACTCCAACACATAATGGCTCTGCTGAGCTCCTGACAAAGAAAGGCATGTGCATTCCAGAGATAAATTGGAAGACAGAATTGACATGTTTGGCCATTGATGAGATTGGTGTCTCAGGGGAATGGATAACATTAAGAGAAATAAGAGGTCAAGGAAACTTCCTAGGTTTTTATTTGGGCAATCAAGTGGAGAGTGGTGCTAGTCACTGGAGCATGAAACAAGAAGCTGTGGCAGAGTGACAGGAAAATACTTTGATTTGGAGCATGCTACTTTAGAGATGCCTGTGGGTCATCCAAGTCAGATATTCAGAAGATAGTTTGATATGTGAAAAGGAATTTAGGAGAAAAATCTGAATTGGGACATAGATTTGAAAATCGTTGATTTACAAAAGGCAGTTGGAGGGGCTAGAGAGGTGGTTCCGTTGCTATGGCATGTGCAAGTACACGGGTTCAAACCCCAGCACCCACGTATACAATTAAGTGTTAGAGCAATGAAAGCCATGTAAAAAACTAAAAACTGATTCTCTCTCTCTCACACACACTGTCCTTCTCTCTTTAAAAGGAAAAAAAAAAAAAAGGCAGTTGGAGACTTGGGCATAGATGAATGACCTTGGGAGAATACACAGAATGAGAGGAGAGGAAAAGGTGACCTGAGACTGAAGCACACTTTGCTCTCATCTTAAAGATGACTTCTTGGGGTCCCTAGAAATTCTCTTATGATGTATTTTTCTACAACTCTATCAAACCCCTTATTAAGCTTAATAAAAACAGAGGTAATGAGTTATAATAAGAAGCCAGAGGTGATGGGTTGTAACAAGAAGCCAAAATTTAGAGTCAGGATGTGCTGAGTTAAACGCTGAGTTTTCCATTTATTGGAAAACAGAGATAGTAAAAGCACCTGCTTCTTAACATTGCTGTCTTGAAAGAGACAATGTAGATAAATCAAGGCACCTACTACAAGAGCTTGGAACATTGTTAATACTCAGTAAATGGGAACACTCTCTTTCTGTACCTCAGGGTTCAGAATCTTGAACAACTCTGGAGACTGAGGCAGGAGGATCGTGAGACCAAAGCCAGCCTTAGCAACTTAGCAAGGCCCTAAGCAACTTTAGACTCTGTCTCAAAATCAAAAATTAAAAATAAATAAATAAAAGGGGTTGGGGATGTGGCTCAGTGGTTAATCACCCCTGGGTAAAATCTCCAGTACAAAACAAAACAAACAAAAAAACCCAAAAAATAAAACAAAAAAATTTGAGTTGATTAAAAGTGCCTGATAAATGGCAAATCTGTGACTAGATGCAAGAGGGTCTCATTGCACTTACAGCTGTTATCAGACATTTCATGGAATAATGAGTCCTGTACATGTACTAATATCAACTGTGTCAAGGATTCTTTTTTTTTTTTTAGAGAGAGTCAATTTTATTTATTCTTTCATCTAGTTTTTGTTTTTCTAACACTTAGTTGTGTCAGAACCTGGGTCCTTGCACATGACAAGCAAGCACTCCTACCACTAAGCCACCTCTTCAGTCCAAAAAGGTTCATTTCTTTTGGTTCACAAATTATTTCTCCTAAAGAGCAAAGAGTATCAGCTCTAAACCAAACCTGACAAAGCCCGTAGTCAAGGAGGAGGGATCATTCCTCTGGATAAAGCTACAGACTAATTTATTGAAGTTTTCTAATTTAGTTTTCCATTTTCTATTGGCAAGATGAACTGAGTAGAGGCTAAATTCTAAGGAATTCACTGTGTATACCCTCATCTTAACATGTTGACATTAAATAATCATGAAAATAGAGATTTCCTGCTTTTCTTCTTTTGAAAGGAAGACCTGGCAAGAAGCCTGAGTAGACTTTCTGCCTTCTCTTTCATTTCCTGTACTCACATGGCAGGGAGAACAGATCTCACACTTGGATAAAATAACTTAAGTTTTAGATTCAGGCTAACTTGGGCTCAAAATGAGCTTTACCTTTAATAGATATATAACCTTGGATCAGCCATTTACTTTTGCTGAGACTTAATCTTTTTTTCTTTTTTTTTTATTCAATAAACATGGACTTACAACTGGAGGGGTTCATCATCATACAATTAAGAACAAAAGTGTAATGACAGAACAAGCCAATATTGGTGTCAGACCATGGTTTCTCCCTTTGGGTTCCCCATGGTTCCATTTTTCACTTTACTTAAGACCCAAGATAATTGGACTTCTTATGGAAGTCAGAGGTTCCCCTCACATTAGATTCCCCCATACTACCTCCCTCTGGTCACCTTGATGTCCTTCCTATTCCCTTCCCCCCTCCCTAACCCCCTCCCTACGTCCCCCAGGAACCTAAGCACAGTTCCCCATGATCATGTAAGAATTCATACATGCTGAGGTAATTGTTAGGTTAGCCATCTAACGTACTAATTCCACTTATATTCTAGCATCCACAAATGAGAGAAAACATTCGGCCCTTGAGTCTCTGAGTTTGGGATACTTCACTTAGCAAAGTTTTTTCCATCTGTTGAGACTTAATCTTGCACTCTTTGTAATGAGAAGTTCATCGGGGTTCTGGTGTGAATTAAATGCAGTAATATGCATAAAGCAGAAAAGTAATAGGTGCATGATAAATGATAGTCACGATGATATTTACTAAGGAGATTAGACCAGTCAGGAAAACCAAGTAGGCCAGAAAATATCCATTAAGGGAAGGAAATAAGAGGAAGAAGGAGGTATAGATAGATTGAGGAGAGAATGCCAAGAATTTTCATTCACTTTTTTTTGTGGGTGGGGGGTGATGAACCTATGGGTGCCTTACCACTGAGCTACATCCCCAGTCCTTTTCATTCACTTTTTAGGGAAATTGCAAGGAACCATGAGTACTAGGTTACTTGGGATGCTCTCATAGATGCAGAGGATATTAAAAGACCTTCATCAAACTGAAAAAGAGTTCAAAGTTCATCAAAACTTCCTTTCACTTTCAGTGAAAGTGTGGGGTCACCCTGGCGGAGGTGCAGCAGCCCCGGGTGCAGGGGGCTGTAGACTCCATGGTGAAGAATGTGGAGAGAGAGAGAATATCTGAAAGATGCACCAGAGTGCAGCGCCAACTGCTGTGAAGACAACCAGGCATCCATGCAGCAGGTGCACCAGTACAATGAGCGCTGCCTTGCGCCTATGGCTCAAAGCCCAGGCCTTGATGACCAGTGAGGTGGAGAAGTCCAAGACCGCCTGGCCCACTGTACCATGCATTGCCGTGATAAAGCCAAAGATTCAACAGATGCTGGGAGTAAAGAGTTTCAGGCGAAGCAGCAGCCGGATAGCATAACCAAATGTGTGGATGACCACATGCACCTCATCCCAACTATGACCAAGAGGATGAAAGAATCTCTGTCATCCACTGGAAAATAAAGTTCTTGCCAGTAGCCATTGGGCTGAGAGCAGGAATCTATTTAAAAAGATGAAAAGGAATTTTTGTATTTTAAGCAAAGTTTATGAATGAAGAAACTAAGGATGGCAACAAGTTTAAGGCATGTCACTTGAATCTAGACACTGGTTCCTTTGTGTTTTGATCCAAGAAAGCGAAATGGGGGAGAGGTGCTAAAATTTAAGTCAAAGAACAGGAAAGCCTTTTAGAGCCAAAATTTCACATGGCAAGTAGTTGTCCTGACAGGAGAGAGCTCCCTTATACCAAGCCAGAGCCCCCCAAGATACGAAATTCTTACCCCGCAGATACCTACAAGCTGGCAGGTTCTTCCAACCTGCCAGTGAGTGACTTGATGGAGTTTGAGGAAAGGTGTTTGTTTGTTGCCAACCTCCTATTTGCCAGAAGTACCACCATATCATTTTCCATAAATTGTAAATAAAATCCAGGATATCACTAATTTAGAAGAGGGAAAAGGTTTCCAGATTTTTATTTTTGCTTGGCATTGTTTTATACATAAGGCGTGAAGTGGATTTAAGAGGTAGATCTGGTGTATTTTGAAAACCTATACTCCTCCAAATTTGATAACTTGGAAGAAATGGATAAATTTCTTGACACTTACAACATCCCTAAATTGAATCAGGAGGATATTGAAGTCCTAAATGGCCCAATCACAGGCACTGAAATCCAGATTGCAATTAAAAGTCTACCAAAGAAGAAAAGCCCAGGACCGCACGGCTTCTCCGCTGATTTTTACCACACTTTTGAGGAGGAACTAACACCTCTCCTTATTAAATTATTCCAACAAATTGAAAAGGAGGGAATGCTCCCACCCACTTTTTATGAAGCAACCATAACTCTGATACCAAAACCTGACAAGGATACATCAAGAAAAGAAAACTACAGACCAATATCCCTTATGAACGTGGATGCAAAAATCCTCAACAAAGTACTAGCAAACCGTATTCAAAAACTTATCAAGAAAATAATCCATCATGATCAAGTGGGCTTCATCCCAGGAATGCAGGGCTGGTTCAACATACGCAAAACAATTAACGTAATCCACCACTTAAACAGAATCAAGGGACAAAAACCATATGATCATCTCATTGGATGCAGAAAAGGCCTTTGATAAAATCCAGCACCCTTTTATGTTCAAAACTCTAGAAAAGATGGGGTTCAAAGGACCATTTCTGAACTTTGTTAAGGCTATATATGCTAAACCCTCAGCTAATATAATACTAAACAGAGAAAAGCTGAAAGCATTTCCACTAAAGTCGGGAACAAGACAAGGATGTTCGCTCTCACCTCTTTTATTCAATATTGTTCTTGAGACCCTAGCTGGAGCAATTAGGCAAGAGAAAGAAATGAAAGGGATAAAAATAGGAAGAGAGGAAGTCAAACTCTCTCTTTTTGCTGATGACATGATCCTGTATCTGGAGGATCCAAAAAACTCCATCAATGAACTGCTTGAACTCATAAGTAGATTTAGCAAAGTGGCAGGATACAAGATCAACACGCATAAATCAATAGCTTTCCTATATACCAATAATAACAGAACTGAAGAAGAAGTCAGGAAATCAGTTCCTTTCAAAATAGCTTCGAAAAAAATAAAATACTTGGGAATTAACCTAACAAGGGAAATCAAAGCTCTCTTCAATGAAAACTATCGAACATTGAAGAACGAAATTCAAGATGATCTAAGAAGATGGAAAGATCTCCCATGCTCTTGAATAGGCAGAATTAATATAATAAAAATGGCCATTCTACCAAAAGCTTTATATAGATTTAATGCTATCTCTATAAAGATACCTATGTCGTTCTTTACAGACATAGAAAAAGCAATTCTCAAATTCATTTGGAACAACAAGAAACCAAGAATTGCCAAAGCAATACTAAGCAAGAAAGATGAAACAGGTGGTTTTGCCATTCCAGATCTAAAACTATACTATAGAGCCATAGTAACAAAGACAGCATGGTACTGGTATCAAGATAGGGAAGAAGACCAATGGAATAGAATAGAAGATCTCAAAACAAATCCTCAAATCTTTAAACATCTGATTTTTGACAAAGGGGGACAAAATATTACATGGAGAAGTGACAGCCTCTTCAACAAATGGTGCTGGACAAACTGGTCTTCCACCTGCAGAAAGTTGAAATTAGACCCATATCTTTCTCCTTGCACAAGAATCAAATCAAAATGGATCAAGGAGCTTGGTATTAAACCA
>PVKS010010621.1:0-59528 GCA_004027875.1 Aplodontia rufa | reverse complement strand
GTGGTGCTGGGGTTTGAACCCGGGTCCTCGTGCTTGCCAGGCAAGCGCCGAAACCGCCGAGCCACCGCTGCAGCCCCATCGTTGTGCTCTTCGAGGAATGCGCCTCCACAGGAGCAGCCTGTAGTGTCCTAGCGTCCTGCCTTCCTTATTGCGGACATCGGCGATGTTTCTTCTACAAAGCCAGCTTTTGGTTTCAGTTTCGAGCTCAGCAGGCCGTTTCCCTGCATGTGAAGGGACTCTAAGTGATTCGGAGCTGCAGAGGGACTTCCGTTTTCGGCCCTGAGGTTCCGGCACCCGGTCCTCGGGGAAGTCACTCTGAGCCTGCTCTAAGCACGAGCAGTCCGGGGTCTGCTCTCTTCTCTAGTCCCCTCTCCCCTCCCTCTCAAATCTGGTGTTAGCACCAGGAAAAATCCAGAAGTCACTATTTGCAGCGTTAACAAACTTGCAGATGATAATGGATCACAGCACAGATCCCCAAGGCCCTGCTTCCCGTGACAGTGCTGCTAGGCACTGCGAGTGCTCCATTTGCTCGTGGTAGAAGTTGAGCAGACAGAATGGGCGTCTCCGGTTAAGAACTGCACTGGAGTTGAACTGACGTTAGGCAGGATGACTATCTACTCGGGCGGGTGCCCTTACCCTGCCCAGCACTAAGTGGCCCACTCGACAGGGCTGGGGCCCCATCCGGTCACTCAGAAGCGAGATGCGCCATTGGAAGGAAAAATGCACTGCGGAGAAGCCCACGCAGGTTCCGGCAAGAAGCAGGACAGGGCCATCCCCACAACAACACCCCGACTGGAAGTTTTGTCAGGGCAGTGTTGATTTCCTTAGTGGTAGGTCCTGTGCATGTCTACGTGACATCTCGCTTTCGCTGGTGCAGCTCCACTGGGGAAAGCTGTGCAGCGAGGGTCCGAGGGAGGCCAGTGGGCTGCCGGGGACTGAGCTTTGGAAGCAGCCTAGGGAGGCGCAGGGCCTGCCTGGTCTGCACCTTCGGGCTGCAGGCTCCACCGTCCTGTGGATCTGCAGAAGCCAGGGACAGGTGTTCCGGGTGCTCCAGAGTCCTTTGAGACCGTGGGGGACACCAGCATCCCAAGGTCCCCGTGAAGCCACTTCTGGGAGGGGACTTTTCCATTTGCCGGCAGGTAACCTCCTTGTTCAGTGACTCCTCCTCCAGGCAGCCCAGGGTGCGTGGCAGCCGAGGAGGCTCTTAGACTCTGGGTGGCCACCGCGCCTATTTTGGAGTAGAGACGGCTACCAGAGCAAGTGACTCAGATCCTGCAGCAGACTCGTGTCACCTGCAAGTCTAGGAATCACAATGTGCAGCAACAATCATGGCCAGGAAAGGGGACCCTAGCACTCTACTCAGCAATAAATAAGACAGAGCTTTATATACAGTACCATATTTACACCCCAACAAACCCAGGTGAAGGAATCATCGTTTCCCCGTTTACAGACGATGAAACCGGCTCACAGAGCTTCACTAGCTGGTGACTGGAACCCAGACGTGCCCATGACCTTAACACATAAACAGATAGCCGGGGTGGGTTACTTTCTTCCTCCCTTTATTTATTTTGGTGTCAGGGATTAAACCCAGGGGTCCTTAATCACTGAGCCACATCTCCAGCCCTTTTGTATATTTTATTTTGAGACAGGTCCTCGCCAAGTTGCTGAGGCTGACTTTGAACTTGTGATCCTCCTGCCTCAGCCTCCTGAGCTGCTGGGATTGTAGGCGTGTGCTGTACCTGGCTCCTCCTCTTTGGGTCTGGAGTCCCTTTTGTATTGAGGCAGGGAGTTGAATGGGATGAGCTTCAGTCTTAAAATCTGGGCCTTGGGGTTGGTGATTTAGCTCAGTGGCAGAGCGCTTGCCTAACACGCTTGCCTTGAGTTCGGTCCTCAGCCCTGAAAAAAAAAAATCCGGGTCTCCTGGGTTCCCTCGTGGGCCAGCTCGGCCCAAGGGCCCTCTGACCCCACCTTCTGCAGCCAGCAACGTGCTTGGTGAGAAAGGGGCTGGGTGGCTGGTTGGCTGCGGCAGTCCTGCCCCACCCCCACCCCGCACACTGTGCTCACAGGAAGCACGGCAGGTTGAGGAAGGCTTCTGGGTGAACCCCGGTCCCACCATCTGCAAGGCTGCCTACCCCGCGTCTGACACCGCATGCCTCCAATGTCTCAGGAATGCTTATTCCCGTTTCCAAAGTGGCTGTAAAGGACAGGAGACCCAAAGACCAGAGCCAGGGGGGCGTGGGGGTGCGGCCAGCCTCGCTGCCCTGGGCCTGACGGTGGAGCCGTCCCTGCGGACAACCCTGTCACATAATTGTAGCAGTTTCAATCTCCTATTTTGGGGCAAATCTGTGTTCCCTAAAACAAAGAAAATGAAAGCAATTTAAAAGCAAACAGCCCAAGATGTCAGAATTCCAACTGCTCCTGAAAATGCTGGCTGGTGACAAGCTGTTCCGTCAGCTCCAGTAGCCCGTCAGCTGTAGCCCTTCCTGCCCCCGGGCCAGCTGGAGAGCAAGGAGGCAAGATTAGCACGCGCTCAGCTGCCAGAGAGGTTCGGTGGGAGGCGAGCACAACTGCTCTCCTCTCCTGCACGGGCGGAAACCACAGACCCAGAGAGGACACACGGGTCCTAACCTGTGGGCCAGCCTCATACCCTCCCGGGCTCAGCCTGAGGCTCTGTCCTTCCTTTGCAGCGGGAGAGCTGCTGGTCAGCGTTGGGGTCCGGGGGAGGTAGGAGCCCTGGGATCCCTCTGCTGCAGTCCGTCTCTCCAGGGAAGCCAACCTTGAGGTGGGCGGCATCTGCTCCCTTTCTGCTTGGGACATCTCAATTGTTCCAGCCGGGGTTCTCAGGAGAGCCGTGTCCCCAGGCTGGTGCCTGCACTGTTGGCCTCTGCCACGGCCCTGCCCTTGTGGAGCTGACCACCGGGGGTGCTGAGAGGACAGACGAGGTCCGTGTGTCAAATAACCAAGGGCACAAATAATCCTAATGTGCCGAGTGCCTCAAAATAGCTGAGCGGGAGGACAAGCAGGAGCTGGCACCTTGAGCAGGCGTGGCCCATAAAGAAGGCTTTTAGGGGAAGCTGGGCCCTGAGGGTGAGCCGGGAGGGGTATGGGGTGACGGGGCAGTGAGGATGGGGCAGCCTTGGGTGGGGAGTGGTGAGATCACAGGGCCTGAGGGACGTGGCCATCAAGGTCCCCTCTGCCCTCCAGATAGAAAGCCAGCATGCGAAGAGGTTAGGAGGCAGTCGCGCCTGCGTCCCCACAGGCCAAGGCAGTGGGCGGGAGGCGGGGTGGGCCACACACTGCCAGGGGGCTTCTGCCTTCTGCTCCCCCACCCGGGCCCCCAGTGGACTCTGTGCAGCTGACAATCCAGACCTGAGAACAATGCAGAGAATCCCCGGCCAGGGCTGCGGCGTGGATGGCTTCTATTTATGAGCTCGGACAGGGGCTGAACAGTGCAGCAACTGTTGCCTTGAACGGGTCTGTGGCCTGACCTCCCCTGGGACTCTGGAAAGCCTCAAAGCCAGACCCTGAAGGAGATGGCGGAGGAAGGGCAAGGAGCCAGCTGCTCCCACCAGGGTCTGCTCATTCCCATTAAAGCAGCTTGAAGCCCCCAGCTCCGCAGGTCTGCGCAGGCAGTGGCTGGGGCTGCAGTTCACATGATGCCCACCGGGCCAAGCATGGCTGGCGGTGGCGGGTGGGGCAAGGGGGCCGCACCAGAGCCAGGATCTTGAAACAGGTGCTTGGCCCAGCAGGCAGGGGCCTCTGCTAACACCAACGTGGGTCTCAGGGAAGAGGAACTGCAAGATCCTACGATGGCCAGCCTGGACCTAGAAAGGGTTGGGGGTGGCGGGTGGCACAGCCCTGGTTCCAGCGTCAGCTCCCGCACTGTGACCTGGGCGAGCGGCTTCCTCTCCCGGCCTCATTTTCTCACCTGGCACACAGGAGTTCTGTACACAGGCTGCAGGGTTAAATGTGGCAGTGCTGGCCTAGTGCTTAGGACAGACGGTGCCTGGCACATCCCAGACACTCAGTGAACTAAACCAGTGTGATAATTGAATAAGAGAGGAACGTGTTAGAAATGCGACTGGCAGGAGGTATGCAGTGCCTCCATCCAGCTATGTCATGGCAGAGGCACTTCCCACGAGGTCCAGGAAGGAACTGCAGGCAAGAAGCTGCCAGGGTGAAAACACTCACTTACAAAGCATGCTTACATACGAAAGGCTCGAATTCAAAATGCCCTTTAATGAAAGCGCCTCGAAAGCCGAGTTCCCTTCATTCTTTCCCTGAACTTATTTGGCCATGGAGCCCTTTTGTTTCTACAGAATGATGACTTCCAAGAGGGAGCACTGAACAGGTAATGAGGGAGACCAGGGAGGGGAGGTGCGGGGAGGATGCCCCGGGCCTCCTGCCTTGTGCTGGCCTTGGAGGAAGGACTGGGGAGGGAGGCCTGAACCTGGGCCAGCTTTGTTTACTGAAAAGCCAGGCTTGGCACACACCTGTAACCCCAGTGACTCTGAAGGTTGAGAATCCCAAGTTTGAGGTCAGCCTTAGCAGATTAGCAAGACCCTGTCTCAAAACGAAAATAAAAAGGGCTGGGGGTGTAGCTCAGTGGTAGAGCACCTCTGGGTTCACTCCTCAGTGAACACGGAAACCAATCCGTTGATGCGATGAGAGCGAGACAGAGGCAACCTCCGAGTGCCAGGACCCTCCCCCTGCTATTCAGCCCAACTTAAGACGTGGCGGTGGCAGCCAGGCACCAGGTGGCAGTGGGCTGTCAGGCAGGCGGGGGGCGAGGCGGGCATCTCCTCCTCTTAGCCAGGGCTTCCGAGGGCTGGGAAGCAGGGAGGCGACTTGGCCCTCTGTGCTTTCAGTTGTTCTTTGTTTGAGCAGGTACCCAAAACCAGCTGAACTTCAAACTCATGACTTTTAGCAACCTTTCCAGAAAGATGCCTTGCCCTGGGCTAACGGCACCACGGGGGTAAGGGTTCTGTCTTTTGGACACTCCCTGGGAGCTCGGACCACCTGCAGTGGCATCACCACCTGTTAGAGTCCAGGGCCCCTGCACCAAGCAGGGGGCAGTGTGGCTGCGAGTCTGATACTGGGCTGAACTGATACTGGGCTGAACCGCCAGGGGTAAGATGCTCCACCTGCCCCTAATCCAGATGGGGTTGAGGGGGCTTTGGGCTGTCAAGCTAGGTCCTGTAAAAGGGAGTAATAGCCATCAACTGTGAGCAGTGACATGCCCTGAACCCCTGGGAGCTCTCACTAGGACACTGTGAGGTCGAGTTTTGGCCACAGCCGGCGGAGCTCAGGTGGGTCAGCCGGCATGGTCCTTGCCATCTGCCCTGCTGCAGGCCTGGCCTCAGGAACTCTGCAGGCTGCTGGAGACATGGGGCAGGCCAGCACCGAGATCACCAGCTTAGCCACATTAACACGTGCCAAGGGCACCTGTACTTCTGTTCAGGCAAGGAGCTGGGTTTATGGGCTATGCAATCTGGGCCCCACCTGTCCCTGAGAACCAGCCTGTGGTCTGACCGGTGGAACCACCTGAAGCTCCAGCTTTGAAGGCATGGCACTCACACCTGGAAAAGCCCAAAGCAGGGCCTAGCTTGGGGTCTGCCTGTTTCTGATCCTTCCTCCCTTTCCTGAGTGACATCATGCTCAAAGATGGACCAAGCTGTGACCAGCACATAGCTCCAGGACAGCGGGCGAGGCGCCTTCCGGGCCTGTGTGGCAGGTGCGGCCATCACTGGGACACTGCCCCACACTGTCGTTGGGCCTCTCTGCTTGGAGCCCCACCACCTTCTCCCTGAGCAGGCAGAGGCTACTGTGCAATCCCTGCCCAAGTTTGTGGCAGCTTGGCCTTCAGGGGACATAGGACGCTGAGCTGAGCTGACCCCTTCCACCTATTGCTGTCATCAACCCCCAAAAAGGAACTCAGAGGGGCTCAGACGCCAGCAGCACATTCCTCTGGTGCCACTGCACAACAGTGTGTGGTGGGGTTATCTGGCAGGACACAGCTGATATGGCCTCATGCAGAGATGTCACATGCCACCTCAATGGAGGATGACAGCAGAGAATCTGAGGTCAAGGGGTCAAGCCAAATCAGCTTCTATTTATAAAAAGGAGCCTCTGTGCTAACAGAGGGTAGAAGTCTGGCTTAGGTGTGAGTGGGCTGGCAGAATGAACTCGCCCCCCCAGAACACAGCTCCTTATGATGAGGCCCTCTGCTGTGAGTTGCCCCATCAAAATCGGGGTCTCCTTGTCTCAAGACAGCTCCTGTCTGCCAAGTACCAAGAGCACGCGAGGGAGAGAGAGCCCCTAATCAGTGCGGAGTGTGGAAAAGCCCTCCCTCCATCATCAGCGGCGGGAGCAGAACGGCAGTCCCCAAGGGCAGTGCAGACCCAACTGCAGGTCCTGCTTCTTCCAACAGCTGGCTCAGAGAGGGGTTCCTGGAACACCACAGTGTGACACCAGGAGATCCTCCTTCCTGTGCCCCTGGGCACGATACCTCTTGGGCACCCAGCCCCAATGTCAGTCCTGCTGAATCTGAGTCTCCAAGACGCAGGTGTGTGAACCTCTACTTTTCCAAGAACTCCCAGGTGAGGCTGAGGCCCAAACAGGATGGACCCAGGGCAGCTATAGCACAGGGGAAAGCTCACTGTGGCCCAAACAAGCTACACTGCCCGCACCATGTAGATCAATACCACATGTCCAAGTTTTATTTAAACATCAAAAAAGACAACTCTTGGGGCTGGGGTGGTGGCTCAGTGGTTATGGAGCTTGCCTGGCATGAGCAAATATGTGATTTCAAACCCCAGCACCACGTATACAACAAAGTCTCAGAACAACAAAAGCCACATGAAAAACTAAATAAAAATTGATTCTGTCTCACTGTCCCCTCTTTCTTAAAAAAAAGAAGACAACTCTTCAACACGAAACTTTCAGCCAGCCTTTCCTGCTCTCCCCTGCTAATGACCGGAGCCAAAGTGTGGTCATGTTCTGGGCCTGAAGGTGACACATCCTTACACCTGGAGGGGGCAGCCCTCGTTGGCACCTGTGTAAGACTTCACAGGCCAAGAAACAAAACACGCCACGCTGGAAGAAGTACCATGTCACAGAGAAACGAGCTCTCCAGTAACACCAAGGTTTCAATCCTAGGCCACCCTGGCAAATGCTGCTTCAAACCCAGCCTTGTCCTGCTGGTGGTACCTGGCAACATCAGTGTTCTACAGCTCCCAGGCCCACCCGAGCGCCATCTCACGGGGCTTGACAGACAGCAGCGGGTGTGGTGGCCAAGTAGCTGCAGACTCTTTTCGTGCTAGGGGCTGGCTCTCAGTGCACTGCCCACCTCCTCTCCAGCTGCGCAGGACAGAGAACACCCAGAGCCACACTGGGTCGAGCTGGCGAGGCTGTCTGTGGCGGCATGTGGTGGCCTGTGTTCAGCTGCTGTTGCACTGCCTGCTGCCCTCGGCTGTCTCAGGCTGGCTGGGACAATGGTTAAAGGTGCCACTGTACTTCTGCAGCTCAAGTGGTGGTGTGGGAGGTCACCACTGTGCCTGCACCCGCCCTGAGTGTCCTCAAGGGTCCTGACATCACAAGAAGGTGGTGAGAAGACCCCACACCATGGCCTCAGAAGGCAGCTGCTGCATCCTGCCCCTCCTGCAGTGGAGGGCTCTGGGCTCAGGGAGGCCAGGGCAGATCTTGGTATTTCAAGGCCCAGTGATGTTTTTGCAGAGCCACAGAAATGGGGAACCTCTCTCCTTGGCAGCGACCTGAACAAACCACACACATTCGGCACGGAAACAGACCAAACGGTTTAATAGCAGGGGAAAACCCAACACGAAATACAGAACGAAACACAAGCCGTCTGGCACCTCTCGAGTCCTGGTCTCTGCTGTTCCTTTCGGTGTGTGTGTCAGTGGGAAAGTCCATTTGCTGGCCCGCTCCAGCGGCCCTGGGGCAGAAGAGCTGCGCATGCAGGCCACAGGAAGTGAACAGAACGACACCCACTCAGCTTCTCCAGCCTCCGAAGCCCTGGACGTTCCTGCAAGGAAGTGCAGAGGCGGCTCAGCTTGGGCCCCAACTGCCACTTCCTATGCACTGTGAGACCCCAAACCCAAGACTGCTGTGCAGAACACTCTCATGCTCCCGGGACGAGCTTTAAAACAGGAGAGGAAGTAAAACACAAAGCCCAGCAGGAGCTAGGACTCTGAAGTCTGCACACACCCCAGCCTCCTCCACTCTCATTTAATGCTTTTAGCTAAGGAAGGTCAGGCTCAAAACAAACGACGACTTACGAATTAGATGATCCAAAGGAGAAGCCTGAAAAACAGATGGAGAGGGGGAAATTAAAGCGCGTACATGAAAGCCAATGCTGGCCTCCTAGGTAGGTTCCTGTCCCACCAAGCCTGTGGGACAGGCGGAAAGTCCATGTAGCAGCCCCTCTGCTCCGAATCCATCCTCCCGAGCCACTAGCTCCACCAGGAGAAAGCACGGCCTCCTTTGTCTGGAAAGGCTGCCTTCTTGGGACATCAGGGTCCTTCCCTCCCAACCCTGCTGGAGGCAGAGGCCCCTGGCACAGCCCCTCACTAGGCTGCTGTTCCACACAGATCCATTCTGAGGAAAACTGGGTTGTTCTTAACATGCACCTGTCTCCTCTCCTTTCTGAGAACCAGAGAAGCAAGACGCTGGGCTCTGGGCCTGACCTTGCTGCCGCGCATGACTGCATCCCCTGGGAGTTCTGTTCCTCCCAAGTCCGTGGCAAGGCAAAGGGAGCATATGCATCCTGCCACCTGAGGACAGAGTGACAAGTCCACATCCTATTTTTTGTCTGCTGGCTTGGCTTTATAAACCAAGGCCCAGAGGGCTGCCATGGTCTGGAGCCCTCAACTCCTGACAGAAAATGAAGCCAACAATTCCTTTATTTGGGAAGAAATGGCACAATGTGGCAGTCTAACTAACACCTAGAAAGGTAAGAAGTCTCATTCCTCTGGGGACAAGGCCTGCACATGAGGGACAGGTAGGAGGGACCACTGTGACAGCGCATGAAGAGAGCTCAGCCACCTACCTCCTGTGCCTGATCCAAACCCAGAGAACCCGCCACTCTGGCTCCCAAAGCCTGAAGTCTGTCGGGACAGTGATCCAAAGGTGGGAGCATTCTGACTAGCAAGGGTGCCGAAGGACGTGGTGTTGCTGCTGCTCCCGAACCTGGGTGCCGATGAGAAACAGCATGGTTAGCATGGCCTCGGTCACTGCCTGCTGCGAGCCTCAGGCCACCGTCACCCGCCTGAGGTGCACAACACACGGGGTTTGAGGCGACAGACTTGATCTATGCAGACAGCCTCTCGCAAAGAATGGGCGATAGCCCGGAGCAAACTTCTATCCCCTAGCTGAGGAGGAAGGTGACGGGGATGCAGCATGAGGCTACCCTGGCCAGAGTCTGTGTGTAGCCCATGGTGGCCCCCAGGGACTGGGAACAGCTCAGCAATCCTGCTGCTCCCACCTCCAGCCACCCCGCAGCCCAGGGTCACTGCATCATCCTCACCACCTGTCCTACATTCTTCTCTGCACCTTGACCCTATTCACTTGTTTGAGATGGAGTCTCACTGAAACTCCTGGGCTCAAATGATCCTCCTGCCTCTGCCGCTCGTGCCTGGCCAATAGTTGGGACTTTGCATGATGAGCGTGGTCTTCTGCAAACAGACTGGCACTTTATTTAAGGAGGACAGTTTCCAAGTCATTTCGCTAAGAGTTTTGCACCTGTTTCGCAGAATCATCAACACTATATGAAGCATGGCCCTCACCTGCAGGCAACCCCAGGGAGACCTTTGAGGTCCTCCCTCCAGATTTGGCCCTGCCAGTGAGCTGAGGAGCACATTCCACATCGTCTCCAGACAGGTTTGGCTGGCTGGGTCTGGGGGAGGCTAGGCAGGGAGGTGAAGTGGTGTTTCTGGGGAGGAGAGACAGGACTCGGGCTAAGCCTGCCCCAGAGGGAACAGCATCCAGGGCTCCGAGCAGGGGGTAGAGCACCTCCTGCGTGTGTGGCCAGGGCTGCACTCTGCACTTCCTGAGTGGTCCTGCCCCTGCTCCTTCCTGGGGCCCTTCTCAAACTGCGAGAGTAGCAAGGACACGGTCAGGGACCTGAACAAAGGCAGTGGTCTCTTCCAGAGACTTAACACCTGAACTGGACTCTGAGCTTAAGCCTAGAAAATGGAGGTGGCAGCCAGTGAGGACTGATGCGGAAGTGCCATCGGCCAGAACGGGCACTCTCCCACCGGCACGGAAAAGAGGTCGTTTCAACTAAACACTAAAGCTCAGCACATGCAGCGTGTGCAGAGATGAAGGCTTCCACGCCTGCACAGGCTCTCCTCTCAAGGTCTTCCTTCACTTTCCTTACTGGAGTTCCTCAGAGGAAGCAGAAGACCCATTAGTCTACACCAACTCCAAGAAAAGACCCTTCTGCTCGCTCACTTTACTTGGAACCTTCCAGCACCTTTGTTAAGAGAAAGGCTTGAGTAAGAACGTACCAAGTTTACTTTCAACATGAAGACACCATCACTTGTGGCTGGAGCGGTGGCTCAGTGGTTACGGTGCTTGCCTGTCATAGGCGAGTATGTGGGTTCAAACCCCAGCACCAAGTACACAACAAAGAAAGTGTTGGAGGAACAAAATCACATGAAAAACTAAAAAAAAAAATGGCTTCTTTCTCTGTCAAAAAGATGCCATCACTTAGCCAGGTGTGGTGGTGCACACCTGCAATCCCAGTGGCTCGGGAGGCTGAGGCAGGAGGATCACAAGTTCAATGCCAGCCTCAGCAACTCAGCAAGGCCCTAAGCAATTCGTGAGACCCTGTCTCTAAACAAATAAATTAAAAAAAAAAATAATAAAATACAAAGGGCTGAGGATGTGGCTCAGGGACTAAGTACCCCTTGTTAATCTCTGGTCCCCCACCCCCCAAAAAAGCCATCCTCTTGCCAGGATTCACCCCAGGGTTCCCACAATTCCTCAGAACAAATGCAGTCTTTCCCACCCCTCAGCTCACCACGGCCTGAGCCCAGTTCTAAGGGAGCAGCATGCCAGAGTCCCCTTCTGGGGTCACCACCCCTTCACAAAGGCGCTTAGTGGCCAGGCTGGTGTTGTGCTGGGATGGTGCTGTGGCAACCAAACCGAAATTCTGGGGTCCTGAGAGGCACAGTCCCCTGAGGATGTGTGCAGGGCAGGAGGGCAGCTGTGAGGGCTGAGCAGCCCTCCTGCGGGGAGGTGCCCAGCTGATGCCTGTGCGAGCTGGCGCTGGGACTGTGGCACTGAAAACCCACGCTGGGCCCTGGGGTGGAGCAGGGATGCAGCGCGTCCACTCCTTTACAACTTCTGAACACAGGCAGCGCCCGAGGGACGCTCTAACGCTGCAGAGGCCATGCGGCCGCTGGACAGCAGAGCTGGGCTGGTGCAAGCCTTGTCATAGAGGGCAGCAGGACCTTCCAGGAACTCATCTGCCTATTTCCAGGCAGGGACCTTAAACTCACCACCCAAAGTGTGGAAAACACCCAAACATTCTTTTCAGAGCAGAGTGCTGGGCCCCGGAGCTTCAGCCTGGCACAAGCTCCTGCTTCCCCTGGGTCTGGGGGCTTACCCAAATCCTCCTGCGCTGGCGGCCGCAGTACCCTCTCCGAACACTTTGCCTCCCGTCGAGCCCAGAGGGCTTGTAAAGGCTGGGGCTGAACCGAATGCTGGCACCCCTCCAAACCCAGGGGATCCCCCAAAAGTAGGAGGGCTGCCAAACACTGGAGCAGCACCGAAGCCACCTGAGCAAAACAGAGGCAAACAAACAGGGAGGAAGAAAGGAGACAGGAAAGAAGACAGTGAGCATGAGAAACCAGACCAAAAGAGGGAGAGAAGGGGAAAGAGCGTTAGGTGCTCAGACGCACAGCCAGGACGGCCGCCCGGCCACTGCCCCCTGTGCAGCCCAGGGGCCCAAGGTGGGGTGCTCTCTCCACGAGAACAGACCTCGAAAGCTCCAGCCCGACCCAGCTGTGACCACTCAGCACCTCCCAGACGCAGCCTCTGGCCTCACGGAAACCCAAATTACAGAACCAGAGGCTCCAAGCCATCTTTCTGCAGAAGCCATGAACTGGGTCACAGCGGAGATAGCAAGGTTCACGCTGGCACCTGGCCAGGGCTTTTTATTTATTCACAGCCTGATGGCCACATCTCTCTCACCAGCAACCCGCCGCCACCTTGGTATGGAGTATTTTTTTGAAGAGTGTTTTTTCTGCAGTCTGGAACTCCTCCTGAGTAAAAGGCACACCGAGCTTCTGCCTTGGAGGAGGCTGTGGTAGCAAGCTCACGACCTTGCATCAACTGAGGGGCCTACGGTGGTGCGAGGGTCAGCAAGGAGAGGGATGGCCTTCCCTGAGCTATTCCTCTGGTCCCGAGGGGCCCCGAACCTCCACGATGCTGCTGGGGTCACACTCAGGGAGAGGTGCTGAGCTGAAGAGAGGCTGTGGCATCAGGAGTATGCTCAGGGGTCTCCCTCCACAGTGCATGCGGCCCCTGAGCTGACGCTGGCCTCTGAGCCACGTGGGAGAGGGAGGCCACAGGACCTGGTTCTCTTAGAAAGTGAACCAACCACACCACCCACTTGTGCTACCTGAATCAAATCCTAGGTGTGAAAAGGTGAATTCG
The DNA here is from genome assembly GCA_004027875.1 of Aplodontia rufa. NCBI lineage: Eukaryota > Metazoa > Chordata > Mammalia > Rodentia > Aplodontiidae > Aplodontia > Aplodontia rufa. Next base: position 46,847 of record PVKS010010621.1, on the reverse strand, counting down.
CTAGCTGTTATTTCAAGGTACACCTGTGTACTTATCTGCCATTAGCAGTGGCTGCACATCTGCGAAGACACTTTTCCTAAGGCTCAAGTGGGGCAACATGCTGCCTTCTAAAACCTTGAGTGAAACTGCAAGCCATGATAACGGAGACTGACAGATCACACATATAACAGACTGGAAAAAAGAGTGCTAAAAAGCCTGGCAGCTGAATTATTTAAGAGTCATCTCGGGTCTAGTTACACTTTCCTTCCACACACAAGGGCTTTATCTAGTACCTAGTGCTCAATGCTGTTTGGACTTCTTGGTGAAGCTAAGTGAAATATGAGAAGTCACAATGACACAGAAGGCAAACTGGACAGGAGAGGGGAGGGGACCACGTGTACGTACGTGTACACACACACACACACACACACACACACACACTGTCCCCAAACAAGGAACCCGGGTCAGGGACAAGGCAATAGGAAGAGAGCAGCAGTGCGGTCTCATTGCTGGAAACAGGCAGTCACTCCTAACGCTGGAGGAGTTCAAGTTTATTAGATGATTGTTTTTGGTAGGGGGCACTGGGGATTGAACCCAGGGGCACTTAGCCACAGAGCCCTTTTTATCTTGAGACAGGGTCTTGCTTAGTTGCTTAGGGCCTCACTAAACTGCTGACGTTGGCCTTGAACTTGTGTTCCTCCTGTCTCAGCCTTACAATTTTCTTCTTCTGAACTCCAGAGGGTCCCATCCACCAGGTTGTGCTAGGCCTCCTGCGAGTTCCCTCTGGTCCTCCTAATTCACTCACCTCCCCACAGATGAACAAACGGAGGCTCAGAGAATGTGTCTTGTCTCGCTAGAGCTGGCTGTGATTGGAATAAGGCCTATGTGACTCAGAGCCACCTCTCATCTGCTACGTGCCCTCCTGCCTCCTCCACATCACTGAGCCCCACAAGTCTGGCGATAGAGCAGGGCTGCAGGCCCACTGGCTGGAGCTGGCTACAAGGCCGCATCCATCTGTCCCGCCTCTGCCCTCTCCTTGGGAATGTCCAGCAGTGGGATTTTCTGAAACCGTTTTGCTGAAGGGAGGATGGACACAGCTGTTTTTCAAAAACCTCTCTAAGCCACAGCTTTGAAATCCCTCTTTTCAAGCTAGAGGGATAATCCTGATGCTTCTGGCATCTGCACTGCCTGGTCACTCTTACTTGTTCATTCATCTGGTGCTGGGGACACAACCCAGGCCCAACACGCACTCTGCCTCTCTCCAGCCCTGCCTTCTGTGTCCCTTGGAGCCATGAGCCTGAAACGCAGGGAAGAGCGCTCCTGCCTCAGGCGGATGACTCTGTTGGCTACTTTCCCCTTCTCCTGGAGCCCTCGAGCTGGTGCGTTTGTCAAAAAGGAAAAATATTCTAAAAGGTGGGAGGATACATTTTCTCCAAGACTGATAAAATAAAGGCGAGAGTCTCAAATCACCCGGGATATGCGTCTGGGATAAGGAACCACTTGCGAGAGCAATGGAGGAGGCGACGACACTACCAGGCTCCCGAGGGGACCAGAAACGCTGCAAGGCCTGCGACACACACTCTCAGTCAGACCTTCACAGACTGTGGTCCCTTCGTTTCTGAATCACTCAGTGTGTGGCAACAACAAAAAGCCATGATACCCATTTCCAGCCCTCCTCCTCCTCCTCCCTGCCCACCTAATGCTAGAGATGAACCAGGGCCTCATGCAGGGCAAGTGCTCTGCCACTAAGCTGTAGCCCACCCACTAGTGCCCCTTAAATCCTACAACAGCAAGAGCTGGCGACCCGAGCCCAAGCTGCCAGGGCACGGTGCGTTTGGAAACCAGTGCTCCAGGTCCCACCAGTGAGAGCCAGGCTCTGACTGGGAGCAGCCCCATGCCTAGGTCCAAGTCAACCATGCTGCTGGTCCTTGGGCAGGACCCTTCCTGGAAGAGTCCACTCTCCTCCCAGTGAGGAGCTGGCCTGCAGGGCTGCTGTCCAGAAGCTTTCCCTGCACCCCGCCTTCAAGTCTGAGCCTGCAACTTCCCACCTCTGAGAGCCCAGCAAAATCATGGACGGGCAGCAGACAGAAAGGAAGTCTTGAATCTAACCGCATACTTTAAAACTTTCAATTACAAACAGCAATGACTATAAAAAGGTACACAGTTTACAAATGTGCATGTTAAAATAAAAAGTAGCTCAAAAATAAGTTGTATTCCGGCTGTCTAGTTAAGGTGCAGGGACAGTGTGTGTACATACACAAATATACATGTATGCACAAATGTGCACACATACACACGCTTCAATTACAAGTTTTAAAAAAGTGATTTAGAAAAAAGGGAAAATAAGCAGACATAAGAAATTGAAGTGACCATCTGTGTGGCCGTCACAGCAGAGGGTGCCCACACAGATCTGTGTCTCAGGAGGCTTCCTTGTTTGTGTCTAAGATACCATTTTCTGATGTGTTCCCTTACTTTGGTTGTTCTGCAATTGTTAAATATTTACATGTTTTTCTCCCCTAGGAAGAATCTACACTCTCTATTACAAGCAGCCTGTGTTTTTTTAGACAGGTCTCAGAAGACCTGAGTAAGTATTGGGAAGGCAGTAGATGCTCAATAAATTTAAAAACCAATTAGAGAACAAATTAACTTCCTCTACGCTCCTACCTGCCTCCCCTGAAACCGCCCGGGGTGCCCCCCCCCAGGCATCTCTGCATAAACACCCGCACACTTGGAGAAACCGTGAGCAGTATGTGTGGTGTACCTGTTTTATTCGGAGTGGAAAACCCAAAGCCTTGGGACGCCACACTGCCTCCTCCTGAGCTGAAGGTGCCGGCAGGTTTCTGCTCCCCGAAGGACGAGCCGGCGAATCCTCCAAATGTCTTGGCCCCACTGTTTCCAAACAGGTTGGAGGTATCTGAAGGAACCAAGAACACGTGTGAGGGAGCTTATGGGAGAGAAATGTCCTTGCCTACTTCTCAGAAGAGGGGAGAAGTGGCAGCCAGGAGTGACGGTGCAGCCTAGGATTCGGGGGAGCTGAGCTGAAGGGCGACAGTTCACCGGCACGTCCATGCACCCTGATGAAGAGTCTGTGATCACTAGGCACACAGGTTCAGGACTTTCTGGCATGACACTACAGACACAAAACAAAGGGGCAGAGGCCGCCCCACTGGAGAAGCACTGGGAGCTCCTGAGGTCCAGGTCCACCTGGCCACAGAGCACCAGCAGTAGCTCAGCTTCCTGGGCTGCTGGCTTCTGGAGAACACAGCCTGTTTTCAGTCTCTTTGCATGAAGACAAACTCCACATTTTTGCCCCAACTTGGAAAATCAGTTAGAGCCAACGCAAACTGAGCACGATGGCACCTGGCAAGCGTGTGCCCCGCTGCTCCGCCTCTGGCCTGATGAGGGTGAGAGCTGCTTCGCACAATGTGGAAGAGGCCAGCGAGGATTCCAGCCCAATTCCACTTTCCAAAATTTCCGCAAAGCCCCAACCGCTCAGATGTGTATCCAGTGGGTCACTCCCTCCCCCAAACCACACACTTAATCTGCTCCAAGAACTGAAGGAAAAAGGAAGCTATAAAACCTAGAATGGGTGAGAACTTTTGTTTGTTGCAAGAAATGAAAACCTGATGGACACATTAACAGTCAGTCACAAACACAGAAGCAACTGCTAGATAACAGCACAGTAACTTTACTGGAGGGAGGAAGAGGGCACAGGAATAACTCGCATTCCCCACCGTGTTTGGACAGGTGTTTTCTTTTCTTTATTAGATGGATACAGAGATACAATTGAGGGGGAAACATTCAGGAACCAATGTATATATACTTAGTTATCCAGGGCTAATCCCATATCATGGATGCCCAGCTTGGGTTCCCCTTGTTGCTGTTTTCCCCAGAAGAACTCCTGAGTTAAATGGATATCTCGTGGAGGACTGAGATCACCTTCTGAAATGATTCCCCCATATTCCCACCCTCCAGTCTCCTAGGATTTCTTCCTACACCTCCCCCCTCTTCTCTACCTCTTCAAGGGACAGGTGTTTTCTTAAAATTGGTTCATACCCATGACAAGTAGGGTTCCAAGCTGCCCTGAAATGGGGGATGGGGGGAAGCCCAATGACCTGGATTTAAAGGTCGCCTGGAGGCGTGTTTGTCACCAAGAAGGGCTACAATGGCTGCTAAGACCAGCCTCTCCCCAGCCATCAGGTGGAAGGAGAGCAAGGAGGCACACCCTGTCACTTTCAGACCATCCCAGCCATGGCCACTCCCACCCCAGTGGCAACTGCACCAGCTGGGACCGCTCCTGAGCTACAGGCTGGGAAGTGAGTGGCTGCCTCAGTTTCCTGGCACCAGGAACCCAGTGTCACCCAACACAGCCCCACCACCACTAAGGGCACAAGGCTCAGCATAACAGGCACCACAGTCATTTGCCCCTGGAGGAATGGACAAGGGGGTCTCTGAGGTCCCATCTTCTCTTCGCAGGGAGCCTGAGGTGACTCTGGACTCCCTCAAGGGCAGTGTGGCTGACACTGGAGAGGCAGAGCGGGCTCTCTGCTGGGGCCTTCAGCCCTTGTTACTTAGCGACAGGCAGGACTGGTGGGAGCCGCTCCTGCAGACCCTGGAAGTGACACCTCTGCTGGGATAATGCTGGGAGACTTGAATTTCGTAGAAGCTGGAGACCACTAAGAAGCTTTTTCTCTTTCAGAATCTTGTTAAACGAAGTCCGTCTGCCAGAGACAGCTGCACACCCATGTTCAGCTGCGCCACCATCCACAATGGCCAGAAAGTACAGACAACCTGTGTGTCATGGGCTGAGGGAGGGGCAGAGAAAACACAGGCAGCCGCAATGACGACGTCTCCTGTGACAACATGGATGGGACGGACCACCAGGAAAGCAAAGTAAGCCGGGCACAGAGCGGCAAGTGCCACAGGACCTGCTCATCTGTGGGATCTAGAAAAGCTGACGATGGGAGGATGAGAGCAGTTGGCGGGGTCAGGGGCTAGGAGGAAGAAGCTGCGTGTGCAGGTGCATGGCAGGGGACGACAGATGATGGGCGATGATGCCCAGCTCAAAAGCTAGAAGAAAGGACGCAGGTCTTACCACTAAGAAGTGACAAACACCCAAGGAAACAGGTGTACTCTGGTGTCAACATCACTGAATGTAAACATAATGAAACATCGTGTGCTACCTGGTAGCTGTATAGATGAAAAGAGTTGGGAAAAGAAAGAAAAAAAACAACAAAACCCCCAAGAACGCTGTGTCTTCGCGATGTTAGCAGCACACTACAGCGGACCAAGCCTGAGGCCTGCCATCAGTCAGACCAGGCTTACGCTACCTAACAGCTGTGTGGCCCTGGGCAAGGTCTAACCTCCCTGACTGCTGAACGCAGCAGGAGAGTACACAGAGAGCTGTGCGGCAGGCCGTCCTGACCGACCCTCCCCTTCTCTGCCCCTTCAACTTCACCTTCCACCTCTCAAGTCCAATGTATACACACACAGCAAGACAAGGCCGCTCCACTTTGCAAAGACCACAAGAATCACACCACTGGCACTATCATTGCTGTCATTTGCAGTCCAAAGGAGCTGCATGAGGGAACATCCTACTATCCGTCCACCTGCTCTAAAACCAGGTGGCACAGGGCTGAGTTACAATGCACTCCTCGGTTCTCTCCTCACGCCTTAAAAACAACTGTCTCTAGATTTTAAAAACATGGTAGATCAGAGGATACCTTGGTGGTGGAACAGTATTTCATTGGAGAAACTTCCGAATAAACTAGCCACTAAGAAAACAAAGTGTCTTTGCTGAGCCATCTGATACTCTCACTTTGGCAAGCCAGCACCTGCTCTAGGCTTCCTCCCTGCTCTAAAGTGTGGACCCTTTTGTCTCCTACAAGGCAAGATCACCATCATAATCCAGCATCCAACTCTGACCCGATGTAAATCAAACTGCACCTGATGCAAATCAAATCTGATGTAAACTGTGTCAGAGATGGGTTCCAGATCTTTCTGCAGGTCTGCAGTCACTGAACAAGAATCCAGCATACACTCAGAAGGGAGAGCTCAGATGCCCTGGTCCAGGTTTCTCTAATGTGTTCTAAATAGCCAGTGGGAGCCCATGGGCCTGAAAAATGAATCAGATGGTCTCCTTGGTCCCCACAGGAATGAGCCTGTGAGGTCCCCGTGGAGAAAGAATGTGACCTCAGGACAAGACTCTGGAGACCACAGGACCTTCTGGGTGACAAGGCACAGGGGTGCTGAATCTTAAACGACTGCAGGGGCTAAGTGTCTGTCTTGGTAGAGTCTCTGGTGAAAACAGAGAGAAAAACTCTTACAAAGTTCAAGCTTTTGGGAACAAAAACACGTCAACCCAAGCAGCAGTGTTCCTGGACTCATTTTGGCCACGGCCACTTCCAGGGCTAAAGAGGGCAGTTTCAGGCAGCTGTCACCAAGAGAACTGCCCTTCACCCCATCTGCTCAGATGTTCACCGCAAGGAGCACGTTCCATCCCATGCAGAGCAGGACTGCCAGGGAGGACATACCTGGAGGCGCCCACTTCCACGTTCCCTCTGGGACCGATGTCTTCCTTATCAGTAAAATGGGGACAGCCACATGCAAGCACACTGCTGCAGGAGGAGACCTGCCCTCCGGTATGAAGCATGCAGTGGTGACAAAGGCTCATTCCCTAATGCCTTATGTGCTGTAAAGCAGACTCCAAGGGCTGTAGGTTTCCGGAGGAGGAGATCCCCGGGGCCCAGCTGAGCCTGGCAAGGAGAGTCAATCACACACGCCAAGATGGCACCCGACCACTGGCCCAAGCAGAAGGAGCAGGCTGGGACTGAGTGGACTCAGGTGGGCCAGGTCAGCTTGTGGAGAGACCCGACTCTAGGCGACAGCTGCTTCAGACTTTACCAAGTTGGCAGGAAACTATAAAGGGTTCTGAACAGGGACAGCAGCAAAATAAAAGCACTTTAAAAATATCTGATCAGGGACTGCAGCGATGGCTCAGTGGTTGGGTTGGAGTGCTTGCCTGTGCAAACAGCCGAGTTTAAACCCCAGCACCATACCCACAACTAAGCGTCAGAAACAAAAGCCAGATGAAAAAATAAAACTGATCCTCTTTTCCTCTTAAACAAACAAACATCTGATCGGAAATGGGTTTCTTAACCCTAGTGGAGGAGACAGAGGTAGGAAGGGGAGTGTGGAGACCACTGTCACGACCCAGGAGACTTGGGGAGCATGCCCCACAGTATCAGTGAGCAGGAAAAACAGCAGAAAGGCCCTGTGAGACAGGGGACAGGCACGGGGAGCCGAGTCCTTCCGCGCAGGAAGAGAGCAGCAGCCACCAGCAGGTTTGCAGAAAGGACAATGCCCTTCCCGTGACTCTCCCTAGTCCCCTTCCTCCACTGTTCCCTCCTTTTATCCTGCACTGGGTCCTAGGGTTAAAGAATTTCCTATCCCTTTCACAATCAAATCATAGACTTAATTAAAAAAAAATCCACTTACACTTTCTTAAGCCTAAAAGTAAACTTTGTTTACAATTAACAGTCAGCATTTAGGATACAAAGGCCAGTAGATGTATCATCAAGAATAAGTAAGTGGGGCTGGAGTGGTGCCTCAGGGTTAGAGCACTGGCCTGGGATTCAAATCCCAGCACCACATATACAACTGGGTGTTGGAGAAACAAAGGCCAGATGGAAAAATAAATTAAAATTGATTCTCTTTCCTGTCTCTTAAAAAAAAAAAAAAAGTAAGTGTATACTTTAAACCAGAATCAAAGCAGTAGAAACAATGATGTGCCAGCACATGGGTAACAGACTGGGGACAGAAGGAGATCCTGGCTGGTGGCATTTCCACTCTTGGTATAAGTGCTCTACCAGGGCTGATTTCAGGTGACCCACATGACGTCACTGAACATGGAATGGAGGAAGATGTGCGCAGCTGGCTCCTACGCAGGAGTCAGTGGCACATGGCAGCTCCAGCTGACCCAAGAGAGGGCCACTCTGACAGCGAAGAGCCAGGCACTGAGATGAACCGGCCAGGAGGAAAGGGACTCTACAGGGATCTGACACTAAGCTGTTAACAGAGCTGGTTAGTAAGAGCTTCACACATGACAACCTACATCTGGGATGATCCCACATTTATCTGTTTTCTTTCTCTCTCTCTCTCTCCTTTCTCCCTCCCACTCTCTCTTTTCCTACCAGGGGTTGAACCCAGGGGTGCTTAATCACTGAGCCCTTTTTATTTTTTATTTTGAGATAGGGTCCTGCTAGTTATTCAGGGCCCCACTAAGTTTCTGAGGCTGACCTTGAACCTGAGATCCTCCCGCCTCAAACTCTCGAATCGCTGGGATTAAGGGGTGCGCCACCACACTCAACATAAACCCAAATTTCTAACTAGCTTGTTACCTACCCACATGCACCTCCAGTTTCTTGGTCCCTGCTTCAGTGTTTTACTTAGCATTCTTAAGAGTTCACATGCAAAGACAGTTTTTGAAAACTACTAGACTTGATTTCTAAGATCTCTTCACTCTAGCATTCCAAATCTCTCCTGGCAGTCTGGAAGCTGAAGAACCCAGATTTCTGATTATGCAACTTCAGGAGTTAAGAGGTCTACAGCTCTCAGCAAGCACTCTTCCCTCATGTATTATTGAAGTAGACAGTGACATCAAAAAAACTAGTTCTTGACCTGTGAATCCAGAAGAGCAACTCAGGGTAGGAAGCTTTGCTTGTGACTCCAGAGGCCTTAACATGAAGGGAAAATCAATTCATAACACGCAGTAGACCTTGCGCAGCAAAAGAGGAGATGCTGCCCGTGACATCAAATGAGAGGCTCAGATGAAGACGACAGGTGCCCGACTTCCAATCTCCGCCTCCATTGGCAGCAGAATATATTTTAAATATTTAAGTAATGTTTTCATTTCTAACCATGAATAGACAGATCAATAAAGAATTTAAAAACTTAGCTGGAGGGCTGGAGCAGTGGCTCAGCTGTTCCAGCACTTGCCTGGCATGTGTGAGGATGTGGGTTCGAACCTCAGCACCATGTACACAATGAAGTGCTGGAGCAACAAAAGCCACAAGAAAAGCTAAATGAAATTGACTCTTTCACTGTCCCTCTCTCTCTAAAGAAAAAAACAAAAACAAAAAACAAAACAACTTAGCTGGAGAAGAAGTGCTGCCAGTTACAGCCTCCGCTGAGAAGGAAGCAAAGGGCAAGAGGAGAAACACCCCAGGCTGCAGATGTACAGCAGCCGGGCTTCCAGGCACATCTGCAGACTGCTGGCCAAATGCAAGCCCACGCCCCTCTGCAAGCGCACACCCTGTCCGCCCGCTTGCTTCTGCCTGTCTGCTTGCATTCCCTTCAAGCTGTCTCAGCACCAAGGAACAGAACACTGGGCCTTAGGACGGACAGCCAGAGTTCAGGACACCGGCCCTCTCTCTGCAGCACCGATATCTCTTCAGGATTATATAAGACAGCTCATTAAAAACCACAAAACAAGATCTGATCACACTGCTTTGGGGTGGATGCCTTAACCAGATCTTCTAACCCCCTCCCTCCCACCTAGAGCTGTCCCTGAAGTTTGAGAACACTAAGAGGATGACAAAGGCATTGGGACCAAGAGGCCTGGAAGAACTCTTCTCAACTTACTTGGTGCTGCTGTGGATCCAAATCCTCCACTGGCTGAGCCGAATGGGTTTTTGTTGGCTGCATCCTGGCTGGGTTTCCCTCCGAGGCCACTGAAGAAACCTCCCCCTCTTCCAGTGTTTCCAGACCCAAACACGCTGCCACTGGAGCTGGGGGACTGCTAAAAACAAAAGGGGTGGTTGAGTTGAACTGGCAGGCCATGGTGGTGGTTGGGCAGCAGCTGGGACACGTGGAAAAGCCGGGGGGCGGGGGGGACCACCACAGCAGAGGCTGGAGTTGGGACAGGGACTTCCAACACATCACACTTCTCAAGTTAAAGCGATTTACTGGAGGGTGGGAACTTTCAATGTTTACCTGCACTGCTGCTCGTAGAAAGGGAAAACCAACCCTATGTAAGAACCAAAATTTAAAAACTTTGAAAGCATTTAGAAGCCATCATGGGCACCACTTCTTCTAATTCCTGTAGTGTGTGGCTGAACTCATCAGCAACGCATGGTAAGTGATTTACAGTCATCTCCCTCAATCTGTGCAATTTCATTCTGTAATGACTTTCCTAGTACTGCAAAAAGATTAAATTAGCTCCAGTGTTGAAATGATGACCACTGCTGAATTTTGTCCAAGTTTTATGCTCAAAGGAAGCTGCTACCTCAGGGGCACATGCTGACTTGGAGTGGTACCAGGCACCAGACACTTGATTTGTTTCGACACTACCTCTTTAAAGGTAATCAATGCTAGACTGGAGGTACCACTCACAATGGTGACGATGAAGTCTCCTTTGGAAATGGGTCCCTGTGTAGAGGAGCCTAGTGGTGCAGCCAGCCCCTTTCTGTAAAATTGGGGTAACAAACCACCCACCTCCAAATGACGAGTGAATTAAATGAGCTAAGGAGGAACACACTTTAAAATAGCGCTGAAAGACAATCACCGGCTCTCAAAAATCAGTTGCTGCTCAACGTGTACCAGGCACTTTCCTAAGTACATCGCAAATGGTCATTTAATCTCCACAAGTCGAATGTCCAGCAGGCCACCTCCAAAACGTGTCCCACAGTGCATTCCTGCCCCTCTGCTGGACTGTGCAATCCCCACCACTGAGTCCTGCAGCAGCTGAGTGAGACCACTCCACTCCTGTTACGGCTTCCGGAAGGCCCTGTGATCTGGCCCCTGCCTACCTCTCTGCCAACACACTCGCATCTATCTTTTGTACCCTGAACATAAACTAATTTTTGCCTTTAGGCAATGAACTTAACAGTTTCTCTTTTTCTTTAAAAACAATATTTCACTACAACCATGCAATGATTAGTGACAGCCCCCACCCATTTTCTTTCTGTGGTGCTGGGGATGGAATCCAGGGCTTCGTGGAACCAGGCAAGCGCTCCATTACTGGGCTACATCTCCAGTCCCAAGAGTGCTTGAAAACTAGGAATTCAGCTGGATTTGGTGGCGCGCGTGTGCAACATCAGTGACTTGGGAGGCTAAGACAGAAGAACACAAGTTCAAGGCCAGCCTCAACTCAGCGAGGCCCTGTCTCACAATTTTAAAAAAGGGAGGGGGCTGGGGATGTGGCTCAGTGGTGAAGCGCCCTTGGGTTCCACTCCCAGTACCAAAAAACAAAACAAAAACCAGAAACTCAGTCATCAAGGTGAAGTTCTGACGACCAGTTAACTGACCAGTTAACTACCGTGGAGGAAGGAAGGTGACAATGACACAGGCACCTGTGAAGACGAGACCCCGTAGCCAGCTTCCCCCTCAGGCTGAGGCGGGAACAGCCATGCTGCAAGCTCCCCACAGAAGCCAACAATTTCAGAAGGCCCAGCCTAATTTCAAATGTGACCGACAGACACCTCTATCCACGGAAGCGAGCATGGTGGACCAACATCCCCGACTGAATGTCAACTGAGTTGCGCACCCTCACGCAGGCGGGACAGGAGTGAACAACAGGTTTTAAAACTCAGAACTGCAGGAAATCTCAAAAGTGTGCGAAAGCGCACTGCTGTCCCGTAGCCTCTCTCTGTTGCTAAGCTTTTGAGAACTTCCTCTTCGCTCCAGACGCTAGACTGAGACTTCAGTGCCGCCAGGACTGTTTTCTGAACTGTGCTGTGCGCTGAGCTTCTGTCCTTCTTCTTTCAATATTCTCCTCTAACTCCTGGAGCACAGTAGTTCTTTCACAGTCTCTGTCTCCAGTTCCAGTATCTGATTCATTTGCTGTTTAAAAAATCAGATTATGTCCCTCCTTTGGTCACTTGATTTCACATGTATGGACACACACAAATGATTTTTTTGTATACTACACTGCATCCAGAGCAGTGGAAAGCGAGGAACACTAATGTTTTCCTTTGACCGCAGAGCTCTCTGCCGTCTAAAGTGAGGTCGTCGTTCCTCAAATCACTGAGGGCTGATCTGGCACTGTCAGAGTGAAGGGCACAATCTTGCACTGGCCAACTCAGGACTGTCTCTGCTGAGAGTTTAAGTTATCTGTCCTCTAAGTGTCTGAGTCTGGAGCCAGGAGGCAGCAGGGCTGCAGTTATTGCCTTTAGATTCAAAGGATTCAGCAGCAGGCTGGAAAATGGTGCAAGTTCTGTTTTCAGGCCTTCTTTTTTCCTCTTAGCAGAAGTGGGACGGGACATTTATACCAGGTAAATTACTGCTGCGTTTGCAAGTCTTTCTGATCCCAAACTGATTTAGTTATACTAGCTTCATTGGGATATAATTCATATACAACACATTGATTTACAGTGTAAAACTCAAAACTCAATGCTTTTTGGTGTGTTGTGAAATTTTAAACAATTATGGCAATATATATATAAAATTTGCCACTTAAACTTTTTAAAATATTTATTTTGAGACAGAGTCTTGCCAAGTTGCTAAGGCAACCTGAACCTGCCATCCTCCTGCCTCAGCCTCCCAAGTCACTGGGATCAAAGATGTGGCACCTTTTTAATTTTGTGACTTCCTTTTTAATTTTGAGATAGGGTATTGCTAAGTTTCCCAGGCTGGCCTGGAACTTGTAATCTTCCTGCTTCAGCATCCCAAGTTGCTGGATTAGTACTGGCAATGCCACCATACCAGGGAATTCTATTTCTAGTATACAATTCAATGGCACTGGTGACATTCACAACGCTGTGCAACGATCACCGTTATTTCCAAACTCGTTCATCATTCCAAACTGGACTTCTGTCCCTGTTAATTAGCAACTCCTCCTCCCCTCCTCCCCGTAAAGTTCTAGTAGACTTATCTGCTGTCTGTCTACGGATGTACGAAATGTAGATATTTCATGGAGTGCCATCATTCCCTTGTGGCCTTCTGTTTGGCTTGCTTCACTTATGCTATTTCAAGGTCCATCCATGTGTTGCATGACCAGAACTTCATTTCTTCTTTACGGCTGAGCATTTTGTTGAACGTACATGCCACACTGTGTTCACCCATTCTTCTACTGATTGACAACTGCTTTGTTTCTACCATCTGGCTACTGACAATAATGCTGCAGGGCACAGTGGCATCCAAGTGTCTGCTGGAATCCCTTTCAACTCCTTGGGTATACGCTGGGAGTAGAGCTGCTGGGTTATGTGGGAGCCTTCAGAGGAAGCACCGACCCATACTGGCGGCACAATTTCACACTCCTGTCAGCAGTGTGAGGTCGCTGGTTCCTGCGCTAACACTTTACTCTTTCAATCGCGGCCACCGTAGACAGCATGAACCAGAATCTCATTGAGGTCTGATTTTCATTCCCCTGATGTCTAACGTCAGCACTCATCTTTTCTTGGGCTTATTGGTCATTTAGTTTGCTTACCCCATCGCTGCTGGCAGCTTGTCCAGCTACAACATCCTGTCGACTTCTGGCAAGGCAGCTTCTGTGCAAGCCCAGGCTGGCATTGCCCCAAACTGCTGTGTCACTGTCTCACCAGGTCATCTCCACTCTGGAAATCAGCATTAGTCCTACTGTGATGGTTTGTCTTCCAAAGATGGTCACAGCAATGCTTCTTGTTCTGAGGCATCTATTCCCTGCCCCCACCCCCAGGCATGGACGGGCCTCTGCAAGTGCCTTGAGGGTGCAGTCCATGTGACGCCCGATGACTTGGGAGGGTTGGACAGTCTCTGCATGGCTCCCTCTCCATCGCGATGTGCAGCCATGTTTTGTGAAGCCCAAGTTCCACAGAGGCCAGGTGCAGATGCTAAGCTCACAACTCAGGTCAAGGACAGAGTCAACAGTCAGCCAACCAGACACGAGAGCCAGCCTCCAGGTGGTTCTAGCTCCCAGCCTTCTAGCTGAGATCACAGGACTGTGGGACAAACTCCAGCCACCCCGCTGCTCAGCTGACCTCATAAGTGGACAGCTGTGAGTGCCACCAACAGATGATGTGGGCTATGAGGGTCTGAGAAAACCTCCACATGCTCAAGAGTCACAGTGCTCTTAGAAAGAATGTGACTTTCATACTATCTAGATTTTTCTCTATGTACAATGGGAGTAAAGGTTTTCCATATCCTCTCATGTCCTCATCAGCCAAGTTTTCTGAGGATTCTTCTCGCCCCTGAAAATTAACTCACTTTACAATGCCTGTCATGTCTCAGTCACAACCCCACACGTGACACCCCTGCTCTTGCACAATAAACTCCTGGGTTTTTGGCCCATTCAACTGCAAACATAGCTTCCGTGGAGGAGGAAGAGGAGGAGGGAAGGGGAGTAGTCACCCGAGTCTGTCATAGCAGGGAGTTCTGCAGCTCCGCAGCTCCACATTGTGCTTGCCAGTGACCCTGTGAGCAGTGGCACCCATCCCCTCACAGCAGACCAATCAACCCACCTGAATGCTGATGAACATTTGGGTTGCTTCCAGTTGCCCCAACAGGGTTGCTACGAACACTCTTGTACCCTGTACATGTGTGTATATGTTTTTCTAAAGAACAAATCTAGGGGCTGGAGCAGTGGTGGCTCAGGGTTACGGCGCTTGCCTGGCATGCATTGAGGACGTGGATTCAAACCCTAGCACCACGTACACAATGAAGTGTTAGAGCAACGAAAGCCATGTGAAAAACTAAATAAAACTGATTCTTTCTCTCTCTGTACTGCTCTTAAAAAAAGAGAACAAATCTAGGAGCAGCATCGTTGACCTTTACTATACCAAGCTATTCTCCAGGATGGGCACCAATGTGTATCCCACTAGGGTGTCTCAGTATGGCTGGATTTCTAAATCTTGCAGTCTTATAAGTACCCATCTCACTGTGGTTTTTTTTTATTAGTAATGAAGTTGAACAACTTTATGTTTATTGATCCTTTCATTTATCCCTACTTTTGAAACTGTTCTCTTATTTTCCCACTTTTCTTAGCGTGGTAACATAAGCATTTCCGTGCAGTGGGGCAGCCGCGGTGCTGCGGACAGCGCGTTCCTCACGAGCCGTCTGCCTGCTTCTTTCTTCGTGCTTATTGTCTGCTAGAGCCGGACTCAGGCCTTATGCGTGCTGGGCAAGTGCTCTGCTGCTCAGCCACCTTCTCAGCCCTTGTCTGCCTACCTTCTTCCTGTGGCTTTCTATTGAGTTCACAGGCTTTATTTATTTACTTTTTTTTTAAAGAGAGAGGGACAGAAGGAGAGGGAGAGAAAAAGAGAATCAACTTTACTGTTTTCATCTGGGTCCTGTTTTCCTGAGAGTTATGTACGTGGCGCTGAGGTTTGAACCGGGGTCCTTTATGCCTGCCACGCAAGTGCTGTAACCACTGAGCGACCGTTCCAGCCCCTAAGTTCATAAACTTTATGTGTAGAGAGCACAAAGAATTTCGACACATGATTACAACTGTGCCTAAGGTTCAAATGCCAAACATTCTGGGTGCTTCACAAGGCTCCTGTGTCACTTGAGGCCGGCGCAGTCTGACAGTGAGTACTCTGGGGCAGGTCCTTCCACCCACGCTGTTTTGTGCAGGAGCAGCACATTTAGTTCGCTGTTGTGAGCTTTCCGCTGTATAATCTATTTGGCCATTCTTGAGCTTATTTCCTGTTTTTATCTACTATGAGTACACGGCCACGAATGTCTTAAACCCTACCTGCTGGTGAACAAAGGCACTCGCTTCATGGTTGCATACCCAGAGCAGATCTGCTGGGTTAATAAGGATAGAGATGTCAGCTGGCTTCCCAAGGAGGTCGTATGAATTCATACTGTGACCAGCAACGTGAGAGTATCTAGCACTCTACCTCCTCAACAATACTTTCCTTTCTTTCTTTTTAAAAGAGAGGGAGGGAGAAAGATTCAGTTTTATTTATTTTTTCATCTGGCCTCCGTTTCTCCAACACTTAGTTGTGTATGTGCTGCTGGGCTTTGAAACTGGGCCCTCGCTCTTGCCAGGCAAGTGCTCCAACCACTGAGCTCCAGCCCTCAACAATACTTTTTGATTTGCAGAATATATTCTAAATACAATTGCTCTAGTGGGTATATAGGTTACAATTTCCCTATTTCAGGACTAAAATGAAGGTGGTTATTGTTCTGGTGAGGGTAGGTTTTCCTTCTGTTTCTTCAAAAGCATCCCCTGGGACTTCCTTCAGATGCACTAGACATGCAGTCTGACTTCACCTCACTCTGTGAAGACACTGCTTGCGTGTTTAGAAATTCCAGGTGGACAGCCCCTGCCTCTGGCCTGTGTGTCCCACTGTGGCTCCTTAGGTGAGCTGTCTCCTCCTCTGCTGTTCTGACCTTTTGTCTTCTTGTTCTGCGTCTGCACCATGCTAGGGCTCGGGACTGACTTCCTTCAAGTGCAGTCTGCCATCTGCTGGGAGACTGGATTTGTGCTCTGATTACTGGGCCTCCAGTCCCCTTGGCCAACCAGAGCCCCTTTCTTCTGAAGCACTCCTGCTGAGAGCACGTGCTCTAGAAGGGGCTGGCACTCTGGGTTCAGCCGCTCTAGCCCTCAGTGTGCTCACCTTTCTTGAGGAGACAGCATTGGCACCTGCCCACAGAGGTGTGACATGCTTCTGTGAGTTAATTAGAAAAGATCACTTAAAACCAGGCCTGGCTGGGCTGGAGTGCTGGTGGCTCAGTGGTAGAGTGCTCGCCTGGCATGCGCAAGGACCTGCTTTGATCCCCAGCACCACATACACAAATAAATAAAGGAAAAAACAAAACCAGAGGAAAAAAATTCACACACACTCTTTTAAAAAAACAAAATCAAACAAACAAAAAACCCCATACCTAACAACGATACCAACAAAACCACACCGGGCACAGGGACAACTGCTGGCTGCAAGAAGTACAGCAGCTTGGATCACCAGAAGGCAGCCTGGCCTTCAGACAGCTCAGCCCAGGGGCCACATGTGGCTTCAGCTGTCTTCCTCTTTTCCTGCCTTTTTTTTTTTTTTTTTTTAACTACTTAAAAATGTAAAAGCCTGGGCTGGAGCAGTGGCTCAGTGGTTATGGTGCTTGCCTGGCTTGCACGAGTACGCGAGTTCAAACCCCAGCACCACATACACAACGAAGTCTCAGGGCAATTAAGACTGCATGAAAAACTAAACAAAAAATTGTTTCTCTCTGTCTCTTTGTCTCTCTCACTGTCCCTTTCTCTTTATTTAAAAAAAAATGTAAAAGCCCTTCATAGCTTAAGACCTTTACAAAAATCAAAGCCGAGGAGTGATTTAGCCTGTGGACTTCAGTCTGCCAACCCCTAGCCTCAAAGAATAGACAGAAGATTGATAAAAGCCAGGTAAGTGCTCTCCCAGAAGACTGCGGGAGGAGGATCCGAACTCTGCTGCCCCCTCTGAAGTGCAGTGGATACTGGCCCTTCAAGGCAGCTGCGGAGTGGGGCTCAAGAACCACACAGGCGGACTGCTAGGCGTAGACACACGGCGCGAACTGTGCGTGATGAGTAGATGGCCCTGGGGAAAACCTGACACATACTGACACTAACAGACACAAATGTACTTATTTACCTGGCCAAAGACCGCTCCACCAGTACTAGCTGCTTGACCAAACACAGAGCCAGTGTTACTGGATCCGAAACCTACAAAACATAAAACGACAAGACTTCAACCTGGAGGAGTCTTTGACAGCATCCAAGAGTTCTCTTTGTTAAATGCCATTCAGGTATGCTAAGCTATTCCACAATAAATCAACTTATGAATAAAATTGTTTCTCCACCTAGGAAATGGAGAAAAATCTGGATACATACAGTTGTTCCTTGGTATCCACAGGTCACTGGTTCCAGCACCCCCAACCTCAGGGTACCAAACTCCATGGGTGTTCGGGTTCCTTACATCAAATGGCATCCCTAGATTACTGAAAAGACCTAGTCCAACGTGAATGCTGTGTATTTAGTTACCAGGGAATAATGACAGAAGTCTGCACATGTCAGTCACAGATTCTTTTGATCATTTCTGACCTGTGGTTGATTGTACCTGCAGGTGCAGACCCTGTTGATAAGGAGAGGTGACCCTGAAGATGTATTTTCACTGCTAAAATTTTATAAGAATAGAAACTGCAGAGTCCCAGGAGCTGAATTCTCTCCTATAAAGGGTGGGGGCTAAGATGCTATACTCTCAGAACAGTTTCTCCCCAGACTTTTGGCCACCAAGAATTCTTTCCAAATCTGACTTAACATTAGGGCTATTTCTACTCCCTGGTTTTCTCTGCATCTCAGACACCAGAATATTTCAGGGTAGCTTAACTTCCTTCCAGGTGGCATAACATGGTGGAGATGTTGGGCTGAGCAGGGCCCAGGCAAGTCAGGAGCTAACCATCATGACAACAGAGCTGCAAGGGGGAGGAAGGGGCGGGAGTGCATCCTCCTTCCTGTGGCTTATTAGGAGGGTGAGCTTCAGCAAGGCCCAATTCCTCAACCAGGGCTGCAGGAGACACCCAGGCAGCTCTCCACACAGGCACTAGAAGAAGATGATCCCTTCAGAGACTCGGAATTTGCTGAGGTGGTTTGACAAAGCCCTTGGTGGGAGGGTTCCTCGAGTCCTGATTGCAGAACAAAGGCACTCGAGACGGAAGCATCTTGCTTTCTCAGCACGCGGGCCTTCCCCAGACCATGCTTAGATCCAAGTCACCACATCAGGCACCTGGCCTCTTCACAGGGCACTAGATGGACCTCTGAACTGTGCCTCCTTTTACCACTGTGTCCTTTCAGCTGCACTTAGTAGAAGTTTGACATTTGTTGAAAGAAGGAATACATCTCTTTTCTAATAAATTTAGAGCCATTTTCAAATAAATTCTCACTGAAGAAATGAATCAGCAGTTGCTGGTAATCTTGCCCACCAAATCTTTGTTTTCCCCACAGCCTAACTGCTAAAGAATTGCTTTTCATAAGAGAAAGTCAACTTAAATTTTCACATTGATCTGTCTACTTATAGCTAAAATTGGACACACATAGTAAGGAAATAAGATTTTTCTTTCAAAAATGGTAAAATTTAAAAGTTTTCATGGTTTTAAATCACAGCATTGAAAACAGAAAACAATCCAACTCCTCAAACGTCTGTATCGGCCCTTCCAGCAAGCAACATGGCACCAGTGGAAATAAAAACACCCGCAGAGCAGCGAACTGCAAGGAGCAGCCCCGGGTTCTCCTCCAGCTCCACAGTCGGCACCATCTGACCTGCAATTAGTCTCCTTGGGGCTTGACAGCTTTGGACACAATGACTTGCTAAAGTGTCCTCCAAGTTCAAAATTTCATATTTATAAGTCATTAAATTACTTGCCACGACCCTAAACTAAAGATGCTTGTTTATCTCCCCATGAAATTGGCATTCTGGTGGCTAGCAGAACAGAGAATTTTTTTTTTTTTTTTAAAGAGAGAGGGACAGTGAGAGAGACAGAGAAAGAGAGAAACAACTTTATTTAGTTTTTTCACATGGCCTTAGTTGCTCCAACACTTAGTTGTGTACGTGGTGCTGGGGTTTGAACCCGGGTCCTCGTGCTTGCCAAGCAAGCGCCGAAACCGCTGAGCCACCGCTCCAGCCCCAGAACAGAGAACTTGCTGGAGAGCAGAACTGGAGCTACACTGAGCCATGGTAGACCTGGCCAACTAGGCCAGGAAATTCCCAAGATGGCATATGCTCCAAGCTCCCTTCTTGAGCTTACAGATTATTGCTTATTTCTCTTCCCTTTCTTTTAATTACCAAAGTAATACAAGTTTGCCGCAAATGTTTCAAATAGCACAGAGAAAACAAAGTAAAAATCTTCTATAAATTCTTACCTGAAGCTTGACAAAAGCTAAACCCCGAGGGTGCTGCTGTGGAGGTAGTGGCTGAGGTGCCACCAAATACGGAGCTTCCCTGCCCAAAACCAGGGCTCTGACCAAAAGCAGGAGGGTTGTTCTGGCCAAAGAGCCCCCCTCCTGTGTTGGCAGAAGACTGTCCAAACGAGAAGGAACTGGAGCTGCTGGAACTCGAGGAGGCACCAAAGACGCTCCCGCTGGTGGACGCAGGGGTAGACACGGACTGGCCGAAAGCAGGCACAGAATTGAATCCAGGCTGACTAAAGGAAAAGCCGCTTGCAGGGCTGCTTGTCACCTGCCCAAAGGCTGGGGCCTGCCCAAAGGTCGTCTGTCCAAATACCCCTGGGGCCGAGGCACCAAAAGCTGGACTGCCGAACCCTGAGCTGCTGGCCTGTGGCGTGGCGGCTGCTGTGCTGGCTGTGCTTCCCGTCTGCTGCCCAAACAGGCTTGGCCCAGTGCTGGCTGCCACCTGCCCAAACATGGGGGTGGCTGAGGGGGTAGTGGCCGTATTGCTGGCGAGCTGGCTGAACGCTGAGCTAGAGCTGGCAGCAGGTGGCTGAGTGAAGACCGATGTGCCAGAGGTGACAGTGCCGAACACTGCTGCCTCTGCAGTGGAGCCTGCGGCACTACTGGAAACAGAGGCTGCGGGGGAGCCTGACGCGTCAACAGCCAAGGGTCCTGTGCTTGGGAGTGTGGTTGCTGCAAGAGTGGCCTGTGCAGGCACCACAAAGGCAGGAGGAGGAGATGCTGCTTCTGCTTTGACATCTGGGCCCCCGGTGGCGGCTGCAGCGGCCTCTGCAGAAGGTGCCACAGGGCTGGTACTAGACACTGCCACGCTGGGGCTGCTGACTGGAGGCTGCACAGGAACTGGTTCTTTTTTGGCCAAGTCCGGAGCGTGCAGGGGAGCCTGCGGAGGCTGGGCTGCCTGCTGCTGCGCTAGGAGCGAGGCTCCGGATGCGGACACGGGGACCTCACCGCTGCCCGACTTTTCAGGTGCAGCTGACGACGCGGCCTCCTCTGTGCTCTTTCCAGAGGACATGGGCAGGGAGGGAGCAGATGTGGAATTCAGGAGGCTACCAAAGGACAAGGTGGGGAATGACGCTGGAGGGGGAGCGGCAGTTGTAGCTGATGGGGGGGCGCTGCCCTGCTGGGTCCCAAACGAAAAGCCAGCCTTGCCACCACTTAGCGACGTCCCACCAAAACCCACCACCCCAGAGGGCCCCGCGCTGGAAAGCGGCAGACCGCCAAAGACGCCAGCCGAGGAAGTGCCAGTGCCTGTGCTGGCCGCCACTGGGGGAGCCGCTGTGGTGGCTGTCACAGAGGAGGGCACAGGGGGCTCCGCAGACTTCACTAGCACCGCAGGGCCAGTAAAGCTAAAGCCCGAGGACACACTTGAAGTCTTGGCTGGCTGGGCGCTGGTGAGGCCTGTGGAGGAAGCCTTACTGGCTGGCTTGGCGGAATCCTCTGCTTGGCCCACCCGCAGTCCAGAGAAACTTCCTAGAGTCTCTCCCGCCAGAGAGCTCGGAAACAGAAGCTCTCCCAACTTGGACGGTGGAGTTTCCAGCTTGCTTGAGGTGGTGGAGAGTGGAATTCCAGCAGGGGCCGCAGGCCTGCTGCCGGAGGGAGCAGAGTCCCCAGGAGAGGCAGAGGCAGCAGCAGCTCCGGGGGTGCTGGGTCCTGAGGTGACTGCAGAGGGAGGGGAGCTCTCGGGAATGGTCTCATAAAAGGGTTTGCCTCCCCCGCCAAACGAGAAGGTGTCCAGCTGGTTCGACTCCCTAGTGGGGGGTGTCGCCCCTAGCAAGAGAGAGAAATTGGGAAATGGGTTGGAGTCAGCAAAATATGACCTAGCACATTCCCACCGATTGCATTTCTAAGCCAAGTCTCTCCCCTCCCTGACAAGAGTCAGCAACAGCTGGCTCTAAGAGCAGTTTCCTTTGGGGAGGACAGAACAAGTGCTTCTCCATAGGAGCACCGGCCTTGTCCAAAACATAGCACTGAGACGGAGAGGAATGGATATTCTTTACGTGACCATTAAACCACAACAAATACATGACATCTAGAATACATGAAATTAATGAATCATTCCAAAGAGAGATTAAAAAGGCACCTCCCCTGACTTCCCTCGCCAACACCCTTCGGCACAGTGCTAGCCCACGGGCCTCCAGACACACTGGGATCTGGCTCAAAACAGGAGTGCATCCTTTATATTTATGGGCACCAAGTGTCAACCTATGGTCATTTTTAGGTACAATTAAGGGCCACTAACTTGGGCTCTACTAAGCAAGCCATTTTATCACTGGTATTGTGTTGAGCTATTTATGGTTTTGAACTGCTGCCTATTTCCATGTTAATTAAAATATTTACACAGAATTACTGCTCTATTTTATTCCTGTTTTAATTTTCTTTTTAATTTTTGATAATGATTTTGTTCCTTTCCAATATGCACATATACATTTTTCTTTTTTGGTGGTATTAAGGATTGAACCCAGGGCACATGCTAGGCAGGCACTCTACCACTAAGCTACACCCCAGCCCTTTTATTATTATATTAGAGACAGGGTCTTTCTAAGTTGCCCAGGCTAGCCTTGAACTCGCGCTCCTCTGCGGCTGGGCCACCATGCACAGCACTCCAGCCTTTTTATATTTCTGAGTTCTTTTTCCTCTAGAAAGTGAGAATGGGAGAAGGTGGGCCTCGAAGGTATTCTGTCACATCTATGTGGGCAAAATTAAAAAAAAAAAAAAAAAGATTTAAGAACGTCTCCCTACAAAGGAACGAAACCACCGCCTTTTAAAGCCCACCACTAGGGTTAGGACGTCTGCTGTGCCTGTGGTTCCCTGGTCCCCTCTAAATACCAGGAGAGCCCCTTTTCATTAGAAAATTCCACCACTTGAGTGGAACAAATACGAAATGCTCAAAAAATATTAATCAGCTGGGGGAGGTGGCATTCACCTGTGACCCTAGCTACTCAAGAGATTGAGGCAGGAGGGTCATTTGAGCCTAGGAAGGAGTTCAGGGCCAGTCTGGGTAACAGAGCTGAACCCTGCCTCATAACTGAAAGATGGGCACTGTGTTCTCTATAGTAGGGATACCCTGGAAATACCCTAAGTGTGCAAGAGGTGGATGGTTAAAGATTGGAAGAATAATACAAATGACATTTATGCAAGGTTTTCAATACTGGAAAATTCACAAAAGACATTATGTCAAAATAAAAACAAACAGAAGGCAAAACTCCTAGAAGGAATTATCAGAGAACTGCTATGGTTATTGTTGAGGGGTACAAGTGAGATTCTAAACCCCTTTATGGATTTTTATATTTTCCTCAATAAGAAGCTCCCCTCCCCCATGCCTTTGCCCAGCCAAGGGCTCTGCCACTGAGGAATACTCCCAGTCATTTCCTATTTCATTCTGAGACATGGCATCACTAAGTTGCTGAACATGTTCTCAAACTTGGAATCCTCTTGCCTTAGCCTCCCAAGTGCAGGGATTACAAGTATGTGTCACTGTGCCTGGTGCTGAATATATCACTTTGAAAGCTTTGCTTATTTATTTATTTATTTATTTACTTATTTTTGGTACTGTGGATTGAACCCAGGGACACTTACCTAACCACTGAGCCACATCCCCAGCCCGTTTTTATATTTTATTTTGAGACAGGGTATTGCTAAGTTGCTCAGGGCCTTGCTAAGCTGCTGAGGTTGGCTTTGAACTTGTGATCCTCCTGCCTCAGCCTCCCGAGCCACTGGGACTACATGTGTGCGCCACCAGGCTCAGCTAAAGCTTTCTTTTACTGAGAGCCGGGAAGGCACTTAATAAACAGGCTTGCTTTTTAATATGTATGAATACTTCTAAGCATTAAAAACATGTTAGCTGGGTATGGTGGCATGCACCTGAAATTCCCCCTATTCAGGAGGCTGAAGTAGGAGGACCAGAAGTTCAAGGCCAGCCTGGGCAACTTGGCAATTCCCTGTCTCAAAATAAAACAAAAAAGTGCTATGGATGTAGCTCAGTGGCAGAGAGCTTGCCTAACATGGGTGAGGCCCTGGACCCAATCACCAGTACCAGAAAACAAAGAAAAATATTAATTGATGGATTTATAACAACATAGGACAAACCAGTGTGTTTGCTGATAGGTTGTCAAGGAAAAAATCAATTTGGTATTTGATTTCCATGTTACTAAGTCTACCTCACCCTACAGAATTATTATAAATCGATGAAATTTTAAGTCATGGAAGAAAAAGTTTCTCAAAATGATTCATTTTTTTCAGTGTCAGAGACGGAACTGAGGGCCTCGTATGGGCCAGGCCAGTACCCTACCACCGGGCTACAGCGTCAGCTCGTTGGAAGGTATTTCTAAAGCAACTAATTTACTGGAGAAATCATAAGCAAGACTCAGGAACGGTTAAAATATCAACACATCTGTACAAAAATAAAGCGTCCTTGTTTAGGGGAAATGGAGAGCTACGCAACACAGATACTGTACCTTGAGCAGCAGCAAAGTTAGAAGACGGTGTTGGCGTGACCATCCCAAAATCAAAGCCAGCCCTAGTGAGTGGAAAAAGAAACAGGGATAAACCAAGACACAACACTGCCCTCCCAGCGTTTCACTGTTAATTCACCCGTACAATCTGTCCTCCAGGAACTGACATCGGAGATCAAAAGCAACAGGGTGAAAGCCCATTTCCTAGAAGCAGCAAAGCAGGAAGGGAGCTAAGAGTGGCAGCAGCTGAGAGGCTCTGGAGGGACAGCAGGCCTTGCAGGGAGGGCTGGGCGTTCCATGGCAAGGGCTTGCATGGAGATTTATTCCAGGAGAAGCAGAGCAGCCGCAGCGGAAAAACACAGGGAACGTGTGCTGGGCACAGAGGCTGGCACAGTGGAGGGGCACAAGCCACCTGGACCGGGATAGCCTCTGCGAGCCCCCCTGAACTCAAGATGCCTGCCAGGGGAGCCCCACGCCACAAGGGCATATGCAGGACTGAGAGCAGCAGGAGCCACTCTCTCTGACAGAACTCTTGGCTCCGGGCAGGGAAAATATGGTTCAAAACTTTCTAACTCCTTTCACCAGCTCCTCTCTTTTCATACATGCTCTTTACAGCCAAAGAAGGGCACTCAGCACAAGTGTAAAGCAAAGAGACCATAGCAAACTGTAAACCAAGTTGCTTTAAAGTACATCAAATATAGTAAAACTACAAGAATCTAGAGCTTCTTAGTAATCACTGCCTTTCTCAAACGCACAAAGACTATCTAGAGATGTGCTAAACATTCATCATATTAAAAAAAAAGACAGAAATCACCCTGGAGGCTGAGTGAGGCAGGACTGCAAGTTTGAGGTCAGTATCAGAAACTTAGGCAGGGCCTAAGCAACTTAGCAAGACCCTGTTTCAAAATGAAAAACAAAAACGGCTAAGGATATACCTCAGTGGTACAGCATGCCCCTAGCTTCAATCCTCAACCTCAACCTCAACAACAACAACAACACACACACACACACACACAAAGAGGGGCTGAAGCAGTGGCTCAGCAGTTATGGTATTTGCCTTGCATGCAATGGCACAAGTCCACGGGTTCAAACCCAGCACCATTTACACAATGAAGGCCACAGGAGGAAAAATAAATAAATAAATAAATAAAATTTATTCTCTCTCTCACTGTCACTCTCTCTTAAAAAAGAAAGAAAGAAAAAGAAAGACCGACCTATTTTTGTTGGCAGGTCTCAACCTTGGTGAAAAAATTTTATCTAACAGAAGAATGGAGGCAAACCATTGTCTCAATGACCCAAACTTTTCCACTTTATTTTAAAACAGGAAGAGGAGTATCGTTAATTAAAAAGAAGATTAATTAACAGCAATTGTTAAAGATGAAATAATTCTTGGCACTGACATACTCTTAAAAATTTGTTCCAAATGGGCTGAGCATGGTGGCGCACACCTGTAATCCCAGCTCCTCAGGAGGCTGAGGCAGGAGAGATCGCAAGTTGAAAGCCAACCTCAGCAACTTAGCAAGGCCCTGAGCAACTTAGCAAGACCCTGTCTCAAAATAAAATACAATAGGGCTAAGGATGGGGCTCAGTAGTTAAGCACCCCTGGGTTCAATTCTTAGTACATACGCACACAAAAATTGGTGCAAATTACTTTTGAGAAGTATAAAACATAATGATTCACAACATAGAAAGAACGCAAAACATGTAATTTTCTCCCTTGAATTCTATTCTAATGCCCTCTTTTTTCTTTACGTGCTGGGTTGAGAGAGAGTTAAACAACATTAAGACCAGGGAAGGGAGATGGGGTGGGTGTGGTTTCTGTTGTTAAGGGCAGCAAACGAGTGGCTGGTGGGACCACAGCCAGCAGGACCACCCAGGTGGGCGTGAATGTGCGTAGGTAGCAGTTGAAGGCCCCGGAAGAAGGATGAGACAAGCCTTCCACTTTGTAAATGACTTCATTCTACATGTAAGGCCATCATTATTTCTTTTTTTTTTTTTTTTTAGGGCCGAGGACCGAACTCGGGGCCTTGCGCATTCTAGGCAAGCGCTCTGCCACTGAGCTAAATCCCCAACCCCTCATTATTTCTTAAAAAAAAAAAAAAAAAGAAAAAGAAAAAAGAAAAGAAACAGATCCCCAACATCTATATAAAACCAAAATTTCAAATGGCTATTTTTCACTGCCCTCTCCACACAGGTTTGTATACTGAATTCCCAGTTCATTAAAGCCAACTTCAGTGTCACATCCACCCCCAAATGGTATCTGAATAAAAAAATCTTAGTGTGACAAACTAGACCTAGAGATTTAGGAGACCCACTACCCAAAGAAAATAAGGCTGAGGCTAAAAAACAAAACAAATAACAGGTAATAACACATGTATGTGTAAGCTTGAAGCACAGAGGAAAAGCAGATACTGATATTAGAAAGCTCAGCTGCTGCCACCATCAGCAGACAGATCACTGCTGGTTCCTGCACATGTAAGAGGCGTATCAATGTCCCTCCTGATTGTAAGACTGGGGGAAGCTATCTATAAAACTGCTAGTGACTTGCCATAAAAATTAAGTTCATTACTAACCCGGATGGAGTAAAAGAGAAAGGCTTGCTGAATTGCCCCACAGCAGATGGAGTCGAGGTCACAGCTGTCTCTACCTTGGCTGTTCCTGGAAATAAGGACATTTCAAAAAATCAGTTAGAGGTACTGCTCTGGTTGGTAATTTCCTGCAGCTCAGACTGGTGCTGAGAGTCACAGCTTCAGTTTCCAGAACTTCCTGTGTCTCCTGTGACAAGCCAGGAGCCACCAGGAGTGAGCGTGTTTCCTAACCTGAGCTTCAGGTCTCTGAATCTGCTCTGGCTGTCAAGGTTAGTTATGATCTAAGGCATGCTGCACTCTCCCTCCAGATGATTCCAGTACAGCTTAAATTTAGTTTTGAAAGCATATTCTTCTAGGTAACAGTGATATGGGAAATGCTTATGATGTGAGGCTCAGCAATATACATACCATTATGTAGCTTCAGGATTATCTGGAAATGACATTCACTGAAGGAAAAGCATTCAAAGATAAATAGGGTAACATGCTGAAGTTTCTGGGAGATGACTTCATTGCTGCCTTATACGTCACCATACAGTCTACATTCTCCATTTAAAAAGTGCAGATCACACCAATCAAACAATAAGAAAAGACACCTGTTCTTTGCATGAATATGGGGTGGCTCTTGGTGAAAGCACTGGGAGTTACCAGTGGGCAACTCGGTATGCGCTACTCAGTGCTGCCTTATTTGCAGCTGTGAAATCAAGAAACAGCCCCAGGCAACAGCAGGTTGCCACACGGTGGCATCTTAGGCAGCCATTTAAAATGGGTGAGAGGCCGGGCACAGTGGCACACACCTGTAATCCCAGCAACTCAGGAGGCTAAGACAGGAAGATCACAAGTTCAAAGGCAGCCTCAGCAACTTTGAGGCCCTAAGCAACCTATGAGACCCTGTCTCAAAACAGACTATAAAAAGGGCTGGGGATGTGGCTCAGTGGTTAAGTACCCCTGGGTTCTAGGTTCTATCTTCTATCCCTACTAAAAAAAAAAAAAAAAAAAAAAAAAAAGAGGAAGAAGAATGAGAGGCTCTTTATTAGACCTGAAAATATGAAGGGATATTATTTATTCTAGGGGGACACCAGGCAGGCTGTACAATGAAAAAAAAAAATATAAATATATAAAAATGCCTATTTTTGGTAGAAAAACAATAAAGCATAAAGTAAGAGATACACATAGGGCACCTGTTTTGGTACTGGAGATTAGAGCCAGGGCACTCCACCACTGAGGTACAGCCACAGACCTTTCCATTCTGAGATAGTCTCACTGAGTTGCCCAGGCCAGCCTAGAACCTGAGCTCCTCCTGCCTCAGTCTTCCAAGCTGCTGGGATCACAGGCATGCACCCCCACCCAGCAACAGTTTTCGCTTCCTATATTACGGCTGTTTACGACTCAGATTATTTTTGTGGTTATGTAACAGTTTCATAACCAGAAAAACAATGAAAGTTTTTCCATTATTAGCCAGTAAAACAATTATCCTATAGAGGTTTTAGAAATGCTTTTTTTTAAGAAACTTTTTGCAAACTTAGGAATGTCTTCCCTCCAAAAGAAAAAGTTTTATTTTTTCTCAACCTTGACTTTTGAGCTGGCAAAATACATGGCAGACACCTAGCAACAAGGGACTCCCACCCTGGCCTTGGAGCAGTACATCCCAGAAAGCTCTCTCTGTCCACTACTTGCCTACGACATGCATGAAGCAAAGTCCCTTAGGGTCCCTTGATTCTTAGCCGAGAGTGACAAGGAGCTCTTCACCGAAGTCCTTGAAAGAAGTTAGGATGTATGATATTTCAAAATCTTTTTATAAAATATTAGCCAGAAATAGAAAAACTTTCTTAAGTTTGAATCCTAAATGATTCAAAATGTGACAATGTCTCTGAATGTTTCCTTTTCACACCAAGCGTCAGGCCCCACTCGAGAAGTGCTGTACACCTCTTCTCATGAGTGGTGTGTGAGCTACCAACTGTGGCTCCGCACCAATCAGAATTCTAGAATACAACTCTGGCTTACACAACAATGGTTTTCTTTGAGTGCAGGGAGCATTTACTGAAGGCAAACCCAACATCCAGTCAGAAAGCTTTAGATGACCCAGGAAGAATGACCACGACTGTGCGCAGCTGTGAGAGGCAGGCAACTTGTTGAAGGCCCACCTTGAATCAGAGCAAGAGCCAGAGTCCAGAGGGTGGTGAACATGCAGGGCCACAGGCAGCACAAGGCTGATGGGACAGTCACACATGCCACAGGAGATGGGTGACTGAGAAGGGCCAGAAAAAGGGAGCAGTAAGCAAGAGCACATGAAAACCAGTGCTGCAAGCTGGCTCATGTGACACAGACGGTGCGCAAAAGCCCGAGGTACTGTGAAAAGTAATTTAGATGAGAGTAACTATGCTCGGCTGAGTGCAGGGCAAGTATGGGAAGCCACTGGCTGGAGAGCCACCCGAGACCTTAAGGGTAAAAGAGCTGCTTTGTTTTTCATATTTTACCAGCTTTTGAATGGTCACTGTGAGCCAACAGAATTTTTATTCTTTTTATAGAGGAAATAGTGGGGGGGGTCAACACTCTGATCCATTTGTTTCTAAACTGATCATTCAGCAGAGCAGGAGAAAGCAAGACTACTGCTCCATCTGAGGAAAAGAACTTGGAAGAAAGACTCTCTCCTCTTGCTCTAATGGTTTTCAAACTCAACTCAAAACTTCAGAAGCTGCTGAAGGGCTCAATGACTTCCTCGAAATTCTTCATCAGCTGAGGCCTTTCAAATATACCCTCTGCATTTTTTTATTTTTTAAGAGAGAGGGTGAGAGAGAATCAATTTTATTTAGTTTTTCATGTAGCTTTCGTTACACACTTCGTTGCGTAGGTGGTGCTACACAAACCCGCATCCTTGCATATGCCAAGCCAGTGCCTTAACCACTGAGCCACTGTTCCAGCCCCATGAGCTCTGTACTTGATTTCCTTTGTGTACCTCGTCTGTGAGCTCAAACAGTAAACTATGAGGTGCGCCTTTCATGTTTCAAAAATAAATACTTATTGAACTTTAACCTTTTCATTATAAAACATTATATGGAAACTGCTTACTATAAAGCGTAGATTAATCATGACCAATCAGTACAACCACTACCGAGGTAAGGAAGACAACACACACTGTCAGTGGTCCAGAAGCGCTCAGTGTGCTCTGTTCCAATCAAAGCTGTGTTCTTCTCCTCAAATGCAGCCACAACCTTAATGTTGGAGGTACTAACCTTTTCGCTTGTCTTAGTTTTACCACTTGTCTGCATTTCTAAACATGGAATATAAGTTTTTCCTGGATTTTTTCCCTTTGTCTTTTAGATTTCTTACGTCTACAGCTTCCACCTCAATCTCGCCTTTTTCCTTGCCACTAATGGTTGAAGGAACCAGGTTTTGGGCTAATGAAGTCCCACAGTGGGATGTTGCTGTTGGACCTCTGGCTCCTGTAAGCTGGCACCTGGATCTGGAGCTATGCTGTCCAAAATGGTAGCCATGAGCCACATGTGGGAACTGAACACTCCAAATGTGGTCAGTCTAAATTGAGATGTGCTGTAAGTGTAAAATTTACACTATTTTGAAGATTATAAAAAATAATGTGTAGCATCTCATTAATAGTTTTCATGCTGATTATGTGCTGAAAATAATATCTTGGATTTATTTAGGCTAAATTTATTGAAAATGATTTCCACCTCACTCCTTTTATTCTTTATACTGTGGTTACTAGAAGATTACAAAAATACATGGCCTGTATTATACTTCTGTTGGACAGCACTGATCTAGAGCCTTAATCAGATTCTGGTTTTATCTGACTTTATTATTATTATTTTTTGCAAGACTGCTTTATAAGCAGTACTGTGTTCTATTAGGAGGCACATACAGTCTGGTTACCCTTTAAGTTACACCAGCAGTGATTGATACTCTATGCCTAGATTTCTTAATTGATCAGTCTACAAAACAAGTTCTAATGTAATCACCTGTTCCCGTCAGCAGAAAACTACAAAGACAAACATCAGCCACCCACTAGCGCACACCATGCAGAAGTGGTAGGGTTAATGCCTCTTCCTCTACCTTTAGGCAAGCAGCTCTTAAATAATGATGAGTTAGTTTTCTTAATATTATGAATTCACAGATTTGAGCATATTTGATGTATTTCAATGTATTATTATTATGACTGTTAGTGCTAAAATTCACCTTGATTTTCACTAAAGTAAAAATGCACACTGACCTGAACATTTGTCACCAGACGACAACTGACTGGATGCTGGTGTGGGCCCTGAAGGCTTTAGGGAATTTATTAGAGACCCCTGTAAAAGCACACAAGAAAAATGTTCATGTTAAACTAGAAGTCATCTTTGGAATAAAGGTACATGTAAACTGTAAAGACAAATGTAAAATCATAAACTAAGCAAACATAAATACTTTCATTTGATAACCAAACAAAGAAAAAAAAAAGTGTGTGTGGAGGGAGAAACTGAAGTTTCAAATTAACTCATTATGTCCCAGGTTTTTAATTATGCAAATATTTCAATGAAATTGATACAGGCGCATTAAATAGGTTGGAAATCATAATCTAGAGCTTACATATCCTTTATATCTATTTTCATATAAGTGAAAAAGTATATTTCATGTATATGAAAAAATTTCATATTTTTTAGTGTATAATCAATCAACTATTACTTTTCTCAAAAGAATAGAATGCTAAAAACACAACATTTATTTCTAAAGTTGCCGTTAGTGGTACTTTTGTTGCTAAATTGAAGTTTTACAGGTTTCCTGCCTTGGGGATGACGGGACTTGGCAGATCGAGTCCACCACCCGGGAAACCACACGGGTCTGCGTGCTACAGAAGGCAGAGCCTGGCTAATTTCTGGCTGGCTTCCTAGAGGTCCAGCACAGTGCTTGCCGACTAAAAGACACCTGAGTGCTTGGTGGATGCAGGAAGGAAATGGCCCCCACTCTCAGAGAATTATCAATAAAGTTTCAACCAAAACTCAATTCTCAACTCCTGCCCATGCTCCCACACTCATGTATCATGATTTATGCCTCCCCATGTGTCCTCCAGGGTGAATGTAAAAACCTCCAGCAGAGGGGCTGGAGTGGTGGCTCAGCAGTAGAGAACCTGCCTGGCATGCATGGGCACCTGGGTTCAAACCCCAGAACCACACGCACAACTTAGTGCCAGAAAAATAAGACCCAGATGAAAAAATAAAGTTGATTCTCTCTTTCTTTCCTTCTATCCCTCTCCCTCTCTCTTTTAAAATAGAGAGGGACAGTGAGAAAGAGAGAAACATTTTTATTTAGGTTTATCACGTAGCTTTCATTGCTCCAAGATGTCGTTGTGTATGTGTTCTGGGGTTTGAACTCGCACGCTCGAGGATGCCGGGCAAGTGCTGCAACTGCTGAGCCACCACTCCAGCCGCGCTCTCTCTCAAAAAAAACAAGAAGACCCTGCAGCAGAGTACCAAACGCTCGAGGCTTAAATGCCAATTTTCCAACATGGCAAACTGAGGAACAGGGCCTTGTCTGAGAACTCACGAAGGTAAGTTCTGACATTCAAAGTTCTGATCACAGACAGATGTAAGAGTGATGGAGAAACCAGGATTCCTGGGGAAAATTTCAGAGAGGCTGATCTACCTGCCAGCCATCTCCTATTATTTTCTTTTAAACGGTTTGATTGTTTACAATATGACCTGTTTTGTGGGAGACACTGTTTATCAGTCAAAAGCCCAAAGCTAGATGTAGCATCACTGAAAATACGCAAGCTCTGAAAAACACTGCGGGAGAACAGTAGACAACCTCCGCCCAGACACGACGCTGAACGATGCAGCCAGACAGCAGGATGACAGGAGTCGTCAGTAGCTGTGTGTCCCAGGTGGTTCCAGCGCTCATCTACTGGTGAGCTTGCTCTAGTCACTTGGGTCCCAGCTGCTGCCTCAGTGGGACATATCTACACTCTACTCCAGGGAAGCTGCATGCAGTACCTGAGATGTTGAGTGAAGTAAACTGCAAACCAAACACCTCCTCCAAATGCATGGCATCAGAATCACAACCCCACATAACCAGTGCCGAATGCCACACAGCCCCCTGGAGACAGCTTTCAGGCCCTAACCGACTGCTCTGGTTAACCATGTGAAGATGGGCACAGGTTGTGGGAAAAGGACTGCAGGTCTTTATCAGACATACAGCTCATTCAAACTGAGTCAGGACTTAAAACGCACAATCTTCACTTACAAAGACACACACTCATGAATGCTAAGGTGAAATCAGGAAGTTACCTGCTTGGCTTGGCTGGCAGACACTGGGGCTAATACTGGGTGGGGTGTTTTGGCTGTGGAATACGGCACTGAAGAACTGGAAAAAAACCAAACCAAAACAAACATAAATTCAGAGAGAGGCGGTCACCTCCATCCTTGAACCTTTCTGTCCAAGAAGTGACACCAATTTGGGTAGAATAGATGTTGGGAATCCCAACCAAACTCATCTTTCTGTTGACTGAAGAGTAAGTTTTTAAAATGAAACATGGATTTTTAGCATAAAGTCAAAGCAGTGACCTTAAAACATTATATTTCCTCCTTGCAGTTCTAAGAATTTTTTCTTTTTTAACTTTTAAAGAGAGAGAGGGACAGTGAGAAAGGGAGAATCAATTTTATTTAGTTTTTCATGTGGCTTTCATTGCTCTGACACTTTGTTTCGTGCATGGTGCTGGGGTTTCAACCCACGTACTCGTGCATGCTAGGCAAGCGCCATAACTGCTAAGCCACCACTCCAGCCCCCTAAGAAAATAATTTTTAACTTTTGAGAACTCACTCTCTTATCTACAGGGTAAACCCTCCCTCATTTTGACCTCTTCCCATTCTAGAACATGTGGGGAATTCCTGCTACTCTTTTCCCAAACCTGGAAAAATGTTCAACAGGATCTATGGGATGCATAGGTATGTGCTGCCACATCCAGCTCAAAGGTGCTATCCAAGAGAAAATGTCACAGCAGCTATCTCCAAGAGCCCAGGGCTGACAATCAGCACACCAGGGAGTCAACTGTGCCGCGGTTCCACTTCCTGCCTGCCAGCATCTTTTACGCAATATGAAAAGTGCACACCTATTTACAGAAAGATCTCCTATCACCATCCTTTGTTAACACTGACACTATAAGCCGGGACCTGTTATTTCAGCAGTTAGTGTCACCATATGGAAAAATCAATTGATATGTCCTCTACCCAAAGCTACTTGGACTGCAACGTACAGCAATAGTAGCTGTAGGATCTGGTTTCATCTTTTAGAACTCTTTCCAGATTTAGGAAAGATTCTTAAAAGTTTTCTAGCAATAAGTTAACTAGGGGGGCTGAATCAGTACCTTGGTGGTTACGGCGCTTGCCTGGCATGTGCAAGGACACAGGTTCAAATTCCGACATCACACACACAATGAAGTTTTAGAGCAATGAAGGCCACATGAAAAACTAAATAAAACTGATTCTTTCTCTCACTGTCCCTTTCTCTTAAAAAAAAAAAAAGTTAAGAGGAAAGACAGACAGACCCATGCCTCATGGAGGAAAGTTATCTAACAACTTATGTTAGTATTCTCTGTTGGAAAAAAACAGGAACCTTCTAAACAGACTTTAGTATATTGAAAGAAGAAAAATGGACTTATTTCCACAAAGTAAAACCCGCTGTTTCTGCTAAAGCCAGAAGCATCTGTAAACGTGCCTCTCTGGAGGAAGACATCCCTGTTGCCAGCCTGCAGGCGGTGCTCTCCCTCACCTCCGCCGAGGCTCCCATGGAGAAGAGGAATGTGCAAGCAAGACTGCTGGGACCCGAGTAACCTCTGCGGACACGCAGACTTGCTGGGAGCATCGTTAGAGCGCATGAGAACCATGGGGGAAATGAAACTCTTTTATGTTTTCTCAAAGACAACAAAAAAGAACCTAGGAATAAAAATAAAAGCAGCAGGGGCTGGGGCGGTGGCCCAGCGGTTATGGCACTTGCCTGGCATGCGCAAGGACCTGAGTTCAAACCCCAGCACCATGTACACAACGAAGTCTCAGAGCAATGAAGGCCACTTAAAAACTAAACGAAAATTGATTCTCTCTCTCACTGTCCCCCTCTCTCTTTAAAAAAAAAAAAGCAGCGATGTATCCAAATCTTAGGAAATTTTTTATATTAACCCCAAATTTGGATATTATATGATAGTAAATTAAATGACATAAACATTGAATATAATTACTATTTACTTGTGATAATCTTACGTATCTCCTGGGTATCCTAAATCCCCAAACACAAAATTAGGACTCACAGAACCTATACACCAGGCCATGTGACAACCCTGAAGAGAGTTCCTGTTCAGTGGAACCAGTCAATAAAACATCTGATATATTAAATCCAAGAAGTCTCACTATATTCCAAAAGGGTAAACAGAGGAGCAGGAGCAGTGGCGCACAGTTGGAGCACTGACCTGGCATGCGCAAGGACCTGGGGTTCAAACTCCAGCACCACATTCACAACTAAGTGTCGGAGCTGATTCTCTCTTTCCTCTCTCTGATTCTACCTCTTTAATAATAAAAACAAAACAAAAATTCGCACAAGGGTAAACAGAATAGTGTACTCTCAAATAAATATGCTCAAAGATTTGTGATCATGAGCTAAAACAATGGAAATCAATAGCTAGAGATGCACGTGAGATGGAAAAGCCAAATTCAGAACGATTGATCTTCGAAGGCTTTATCCTGCCTGCTAGCAAGACAGACCTGCAAGGCACTAGAAACTCATCCTGATCTCTGCTCCGTACCTGGCAATAGGCAACAAAGATCAAAGGACCAGCGCAGGACACGGCACAGGCAATTGTGAAGGACTAAATGTTGCCTAGGTCCTTTCTTTGTGGTCCTGTGAGCTTTAATGAATTTTAACAAGGTGAACATTCATTCCACTGGGGTGACAAGGGCCAACTACTCATTCTTTCCCCCTAGTTCAACACTTATTTTTTTTTTAAGTGAGAGAGAAAGAGAATTTTATTTTTTTTTCCTTTTAAAGAAAGAGGGGACAGTAAGAGAGAGAGAGAGAGAGAGAGAGACAGAGTAAGAGAGAAGCAATTTTTATTTAGTTTTGAATATAACTTTCATTCCTTGGACACTTCATTGGGTACATGGTGCTGGGGTTTGAACTCGTGTACTTGTGCATGCCAGGCAAGTGCCATAACCATCGAGCCACTGCTCCAGCCCCTTTATTTAGTTTTCATGTGGCTTTTATTACTCCGACACTTAGTTGTGGGGTTCAAATCCGCATCCTTGTGTGTGCCACACAAGCGCCGTAACTGCTGAGCCACCATTCCCGCCCCACATTTCAACATTTTAAAGGACTTAGAAACTGAGAGAATCAGTTGTTTTATTCTGGTAAATCTTCATCATTATCACAAATATTGCTCATATATAGGATATTTATTTATATATAACACCAGCTCTAAATTGTGCAAGCCACTAAAGTTAATTATTTGATGAATAATGAATTTTGGGGTAATAATCTAAAGGTGATGCAAGTAAGTAAACACGACAACTTATCAAAAGTAACTGGAGAAACAAACTTTGAGGGGAAAAAAGAAAATAATAGACATTATTTCTATTTGTTAAAACAAAACAAAAGCTATGAGTTCATTCTTGGGGGTTCCTGAAGTCCATCAGTGGAGCTATACTGGCCAACTACTATCCCCTATTGATAAACTCTATGTCCTTGAAGATTTAAATATTATCCAAAAATCTGTTAAATCAAATTGCAGTTCCTGCATGCAGGTCAGGATGCTAAGTAACCTAAATGATATAAGTTAGAGCTGCAATTGGAGCTTCCAAAACAATTAAGTATGAAAATAGTAAGAAAAAGTTTAATGACATAAAAAATATAAACATTTGAGTTTCACGATTAAAGATATTACAGAGCGGGCTGGAGCAGGGGCTCACGGGTAGTGCACTCACTTGCCTGGCACGTGTTGAGGACCCTGGTTCAAACCCCAGCACCAGGGTCTGGAGCGGTGGCTCAGTGGTTGCAGTGCTTGCCTGGTATGCACAAATACGTGAGTTCAAACCCCAGCACCACTTGTGAATGAAGTCTTGGAGCAATGAAAGCCACATGAAAAACTAAATAAAATTGATTCTATCTCACTATGCCTCTCCCTTAAAAAAAAAATAAAAAATAAAAAAAAACTCAGCACCATACACCCAACTAGGTTAGGTGTCGGAGCAAAGAAAACAAGGTGAAAAAATTAATAAAATTGATTCTCTCTTTTGACCTCTCAGTCTCCTTCTCTCTTAAAAAAAAAAAAAAAAGGTCTTACAAAGCAGCACACTACAGATCCAAATTTTACTTTAAAATGAATTTTCACAGGAAAAAGATGATAACCGCAAACAGTGACTATATTTGTAGTGTGAATAAAGGAGACTTTAGTTTTGTTCTTTTGAACTTTTTTTTTTTTAGCGAGAGGGACAGTGAGTGACAGAGAATATCAATTTTATTTAGTTTTTCATGTGGTTTTCATTGGTCAGATACTTTGTTCTGGGCTTGAACCCGCGTACTCGCACATGCCAGGCATGCGCCCCAACTGCTGAGCCACTGCTCCAGCCCCTCAACTGGTTTTTAATAGTCTACAATGAACATCTGTAATAAGAAAAATGAAAAGGACTGAGTTTTTCTTTAAAGTGTTGGGTCATTATTATAATTATTATTATCTTTTTTTTAAAGATAGAGGGACAGAGAAAGAGAAAGACAGAATCAATTTTATTTAATTTTTCATGTGGCCTTTGTTGCTTGGTGTACGTGGTGCTGGGGTTTGAACCCGCATACTTGTGCATGCCAGGCAAGTGCTGCAACTGCTGAGCCACCACTCCAGCCCTATTACAATAATTTTTAAAGTGGAGAGATATCCTTAAATCATGAAGAAAAAAGTCATTCTAGAATTCTTTAACCAGTGAAAATATCTTTCAAATACAAAGACAAACAACAACAGCAACAAAATAACGTCGACAGCAGACACGCAAAATCTGAAAATTCAGAACCTGGAAGAAAAACTAAAAGCAGCCCTTCAAACAGATGGAAAATGATACAGATGGAAACCAGGAACTAAACAAAGAAATGAAGAACATCAGAAATGGTAACTATACGGGTAGACATAAACACATTTTCTTCCTGTTTAAATCCATTTAAAAGAGCCAGTTCCTTAGAACAATGAATCACAGGGTTTATGACACAGGTGGAAGTAAAATATACAATAGCACAAAGGAAAAAAAGAGAGACCGGAGAATACTGTTCTAAGTGTCTTGCACTATTCTCCAGTAGACACACTATGATAAACTGAAGTTGTACTCCGTAAAGTCTAAGCCAGCCACTTACCGTTAGCAAGGCAGCAGGAGACTAGAGTGAAGCAAAAAGAGTATTCAAGACTGGAGCTCAGCGGAGGGCACCTGCCTGGCATGTACGCGGATCTGGGTTTAAACCTCAGCACCGCACACACAACTAAGTGTTAAGAGGAATTAAAACCAGATGAAAAAATAAGTGAAATCAATTCTCTCTCTTAGAAAAAAAAAAAAAAAGAATACTCAATTCAAAAGAAGGCGGAAAGAGAAGAAAAAAGAAACCAAGAAGAGGTTGCAGGAATAGAAGACAAACAGCAATCTGGTGGATTCAAACCCAAACTTGCTGATGACCATACTATGTGCTCCAACACAAAGTCAGACTGCTGGATGTCTACAAGACAGCCATTTATTAAGTTACTTTAAACTATGGTAAACTACATAGAACAAAATTGACCACCGAAAAATTAACCATTTCAAACTGTACAGTTCAGTAGTAGAAGTATATTCACACTGTTGTGCTACAAGAAACCCATTTTAAATATAAAGACGAAATAAATCCAAAAAAACCAGGATGGAAAAACATAGCATGCTAACACCACACAGAAGGCTGGAGTGGAGGTATTGATATGGAATAAAATTGATTTCCAAGCAACTAATTTTCTAGGGATGAAGATGGTCATTTTGTTATGACTAGGTCAGTTCAACAAAGAGTGCAGGAATTCTCAATGTTCATGCAACAAAAGCCAAGACACAAGAAAATAACATAGCAGCAAGGAAAAGAGGCAAAGTCACAAACATCAGCACATTCTCAGTACATGATAGCACCAGTCATGAACAGCTGCTAACCAACCCGACCACTATCTACAGAACACTCCCACCACCACCAGGCACAACAGTGCTCCGTGGAGTCCCATGGAGCCCTTGCCCAGACAGCTGAGGTTCCCCTAAAGAGCCTGGCGACCCCAAGCCCAGAGGGCTCCAACAGTGAGCTCTACCAAGCTCGCAGGGATGAAATAGTGTCAATCTACACAAACTCTTCAGGAGACTGAAGAGGAAAGAACACTTCCCAACTCATTCTGACATCGAAACTAAACAAAGACATTACAAGAGAAGAAATACTATTCTAGACCAAAATTCCTCATTGAGGTAGACACAAAAATTCTTAACATTTGAGAAAATTCTGTCCAATCATATATATAAAAAAGCACACATCATTACCAAAAATTGGTTTAAGATCAAAGGGCAATCACAATAACATGGCCAAGACAATTCTCCTCCTGCCTTCTTTTCAACAAATGGTGAATAACTGGATATTCACACTTGAAAGAATGAAGTCTGATCCTTATCTCACACCATTTACAGAAGCTAATTGGATTAAAGACCTAAACAAAAGAGCTAAAATTTCAAAACTCTTAAAAGGAAAACAGGAAAGTGGGAAGAGTAAAGGAGAGATATATGATGCACGCATGTACGAAAGAGTATCAACAAACCCTTTAAATAGGTAAAACTATAATAAAATCCAAAATCTTATCTCAAAAAAAAAAAAAAAAAAAGAAAATAGAGATGTTCATCTTATAAATGTGCATTAGGGAATAGTTTCTTAAAATATGACACCTGAAGCACTAGTAACAAGAGAAAAAAATAGACGACCAAAATTAAACATTTATATGTGTTCAAGGACACATCAAGAAAGTGAAAAACAAACCAAGGAATGGGAAAAATATTTATAAACCAAAATCTGATAAGCAAATGGAATCAACTGTGTAAATGAAAAAATAAATTATAAAACAGGCCAAGAAAGTCATGCGTGGTGGTATATGCCTGTAAAACCCGCGACTCGGGAGGCAGAGACAGGAGGTTCCCAAGTCTGAGTCCAGCCTAGGCAACTTAGCAAGACTCTGACTTAATAAAAACAAAAAGGAGTGGGGATGCAGTCTGGTAGCAGAGCCTCCGTGGGTCCACTCCCTAGCATCACTAGTAGAAAACAACAGAAACAGAAATCCCCCCAAAACCTAAAAGGGGCAAAGGATTTAATCAGACATTCAGACATTTCTCCCAGAAATAAACAAATGGCCAATAAGCACATGAAAAGACCCTTAGCATGATCAGTTACGAGGTGAATCCGATCAGAAGCACACTGTATTTGGGATGCAGCTCCACAGTACAGCGCTTGCCTGGCATGCACGAGGCCCTGGGTTCCATCACTAGCACCACAATAAATAAAAGTTGATACTCTATAAACAAAACAACTATAATGTAAGAAACCACTTCACACCTTCAAGAATAGTTATAATAATAAAAGACAGTTGATAACAAGTGTTGGTGGAGAAACCCAGGGCCCACATGTCACTGTTGTTCTGGAATATAAACTGTAGAAGAGCTTGCCAGACGGCTCAAAAGCTAAACATGGGGCTGGAGCAGTGGCTCAGAGGCAGAGCACTTGCCGGGCATGCACAAGGACCTACCGGGCACGCATGAGGACCTACGTTCTAACCCAGCATCTCAGTGTCAGAACGAGAACAAAAACCCCAGATGAAAAAAATAAAAATTGACTCTAAACAAAAAGCTAAACGTAAAATTCCTACATGACCCGATTCCACTCCCAGACGCACACCCCCAAAATGGAAAGCCGGGCCTCAAAACATACTGTCCAGCAATGCGCTTCCTGACTGTTGTCCCATGCTCCCCCTCTGGTCCCCACCACCAAAGGCCCCCAGGCTCCTTAGGCACCTCCTCGACACGCTCCGGCTACAGATTCTGTGTGTGGAGCTTTCTTCCCTCCATTACGAGACCTGCCTGTGGCTGCTTCAGTCCTCATGCAATGTCCTGGACACGCCATTACAAGTGATTACAAGTGCAACCCATTCCCAGACAACACTCCCTGCTCCCCCACGTGCACTTTCTCCACTGCGCCCACAGCCACCTTGTGCTCCATTTTTGACTGATTCATTCATTCCGCCTACTGTTGGTTTCCAGTCTGGAGGAGGATTTTTGGCCTGCTTTGTTCCTTCTTTCCACTCTGCCTAGCAGCTTCTGGACACTCATCCCACTTCAACTGAAGCGTCTTCTCCTTACCTACTCCTTCTCCGCCCAGGATTGCTGCGCAAACCTGTTCTGCTTTCCTGGCAGGTACCCCTGCTCCCTCACTGAAGGAGCTGTGAGAGCAGCTGCAGGTCTGCACTGCTATATCCCGAGGCCTGGGGCAGCAGCATGCTCTCTAGGGTGCTCTGCAAAAACCTGTGGGAGCAAGAGCTCGAGCCCCACAGAGGGGTCTCAAGAGACACACTCGGCCACAAAACAGGAGGCTAGGTGATGAACGAAAGGAAGTCAAGGTAGACAAGACACTCCCATGGCAGAAATACGCAAAACTGTCCTGTAATAAATCTAAAAGATACCACCTAGGAAAAGCTGAACGCAAAATGCTTAAGACACACCTGAGAAACTGCTGCTTTCCAGAATCTCAAAGTAAGGCATTTGTGTAAACACAAAATTTCATTGATTACTGAGTCAGGACACCATGCTCATCACAGCAGTTTAATATACCGGGGTTCAATTCTACGGAGAAAGGAAGAGGAAGATTCAAGATGATTCTTCAACATTTGTGTCTATTTTTCTTCTCCAAAAAAGACCAAAGTCCTCATCAGAGACCAGCGCAGATGAGCACAGGAGGGAGGCAGAGCCTAGGAACACTGGGGGACCCTCCCCACTGTGTCTAGTGGCAGATTCCTCAGGGACACCAGGCCAGGCTTCTTCTACCACACACTGCATGCCCCTGTCCTGGGTGACACTGCCTCTCCACAGCTGTTCCCTGCCCTCCCCGTGGTGGGAATCTGGCTGGAGGTCCCAATCAGACACACAGCTCTCATGAGAGCTTCAGAGCCAGCACAAACAAATACCACGCTGGTCTCAAAGCACTCCAAGGCTTCAAGGCCACTACAAGATAGCAAAGAGGAGAGGGTGTTTTTGTTTGCTTGTTTTTGTTTTGTTTTGCCTGTTATTATGGCCCTAAGATAAGTAAAAAATTCCTAGGACAGGCAGTGCTGGTAAACAGATCACCGTGGAAGAGAAGGCAGCACCGCTCAGGAGAGCAAGAGCAGAGCAGCGAACAGGGCTGCTCCGTGGGGTGGCAGAGGCCGGACACACTGTGGGGAAGCCACAGCACCTGTGGCTGCTCTTCTTGCCACTGGAGCAATTGTGGGTACCAGACATCAACTCCCTGAAAGACACTGGTATCCAGCATCCCCAGGCTCAAACTGAGGACATATCCTCAACTCTTCCCGACAGCATGCAGGAGGCTGGCTGGTGTACAGGATTACGGAACAGAGCAGGACACAGGGGTGTGCCATGAGCCATGCTGCCCAGAGGAAAGCTTCAGGAGTGGGCA
Organism: Aplodontia rufa; assembly: GCA_004027875.1. NCBI lineage: Eukaryota > Metazoa > Chordata > Mammalia > Rodentia > Aplodontiidae > Aplodontia > Aplodontia rufa. The sequence continues at coordinate 4,269 of PVKS010010621.1, read as the reverse complement.
CCCGAGCTCGAAGCCCTGCAGTGGACCTGCAATGACCTACCCTGAGACAGGCACAGCAGGGAACACAAGGTCTGCTGGTGCCCCTGCTTGCTTTTGGATCACTGCTTCTTCACACAGAAGGAAAGAAAGAGCACAATACTTGCAGACAGGACAGGAGGGAGGAGGGATCACCAGCCTTCAGAGCCCTTAGACGGCAGCAGGCCTGAAGGGCCAACGCTGGACCCCTGACTTAGTAAGCTGGTGGGCTCGCCATGCGACTTACACAGCAAGCAGTAAGCTGAGTAGATACCAGAACCAACTTTAAGGTGACTGCTCCTGGCAGGCTGCAGGGACGACCTCCTGGGATCCCAAGGGTGGACACAGCAGGGCTGGCTGTCCACCCCACTAGAATCTATGGGCCTGCGAGAAAGCCACGTGCGTTGGCAGTGCTGCTCCCTGCAGGTGGCTCATCTCCACCACACGCAGGGCTGGCGCCAACAGACCAAGAAGCCGCCACATACCCTATGGCTGCAGAAGGCACTGCTGGGTTACTCTTCAACTCTTGCACATTTACCACTTGAGGGACATTCTTCAGAGTTGATTCCGTCAAAGTGCTCACAGCTACATAAACAGAGAAGAGACAGGACCACATTAATTCCAGTGAAGGATCAAAAATTCTGGTCATACAGAAATGAACAAGCAGGACATGACGTGGAGCAGACTGCAACTCATTACATGAGGAAATGCACGCAGCGGCAAGTTCCATGGGACCCCTGGCCTGCTCCATTCACCAAGGCCACGGAACCAGGGCTTGTGTGATCCGTACACCAGTTAGGGCACAGAACTCCCTGGCCGGCTTTCCTCCAGCACAGAGGTACCTGCTGCACTGTCCGCTCATCCTGGAAATGGGTGGTAAAGGCCAGAGGACAAGAGCACCCAGACGCAGGCTGTCCTCCTTCACCACAGCTTCCTGTGTGCTGAATGCAAAAGCCTCTAAAGTGTCACTTCTTCTCTATTGGGGCTCATGGCCTAGTGAGACAGACAGACCCACCCAATGAAGAAAACATGGAGAATGGAGCTTGGACAAGAATGGGCAAGAGGACTAATAGAGGAATGGCACAGGGGTGCTCTGGACCGAATGCCTATCTTCCTTTCAGCCTGCACTCCTCGTTTGGCCTTTGCATTTTCAACGCATTCACAAAGACTGGTTCTGTAGGTAACGATCAGGAAAGCCTGAGCAAGGCTCTGGGTTCTCTTCAAGTCCATCCTGGACAAGGGTGAAAGCTGCGTCCCAGGCAGAATGGGGGATCTGCAGCCACTCTCACTCCCTCCCTCAGAAGGGACCAAGAACATGTTGCCATGGCTGCATGAATTTCATCCTTCACCTTCAAAGGTGCTTACACCTTAGGAAATTTGCTTCCAAAATAAAAATGAGATTATGCCACTTCCTGCTGAGAATAGAACATTCCTAAATCCTGGCATATTTTAAGCTTACAAATAAATAATCCACTCAATTGCCAGGGTTTGGGGCCTGATCACAATTCCAACATTCTGCTTGGTCCATGTAATAAAAAAGAAACATCAAAGAATTATGATTTCTGAAAATTCAAAGGTACCTTCAACTTAGAAAGCTGTATTCTGACTCTACTTTTCAACATCTATTACAGGTGCCTTAAGAAGGTCTTAATATTTGAACATACCTTAGAAATAATTTATTACTGTTTAAATGTTATTTATCTGTCACCTAAATGAAACCATTATGCTTTTTTTAAAAGACAGAGGGAGAGAGTAAGAGAGAAAGAGAGAATCCATTTTACTTATTTTTTCATCTGGCCTTTGTTTCTCTGACATTTAGCTGTGGTATTGGGGTTTAAACCCCGGTCCTTTCTCATGCCAGGCAAGTGCTCCAACCGCTGGTCCACTGCTCCAGCTCTCTCTCTCTCTCTTTTTTTTAAGAGAGAATCAATTTTATTTTTTCATCTGATTTTTGTTTTTCTGAAACTTAGTTATGCATGTGGTGCTGGGGTTTGAAATTGCATCCTTGTGCATGCCAGGCAAGTGCTGCAACTACTGAGCCACCACTCCAGCCCCCTCCAGCCCTCTTTTTAATCTTCTCAAAATAAGAATATTTGGTTTCCCTCAGTTGGTCAACCTTAGCACTCTGACACCACCGGGCTGGGTAACCCTCTGCCGTGGGGCAGTCCTGCAGGTTCTAACCCTTATGCAGCATTCCTAGCTGCTACCCACTAAATGTCAGCAACACCGCAACTCAAGGGAGGTGAGAGCGGGAGCCTCCAGTTGAGAACCACTGGCCTACACAACCGGCCCCTAGGCAAACTGTTAAATCTTCATATAGAGGAGCTGGAGCAGTGGCTCAGTGGTTGCTGCGCTTGCCTGGCATCTGTGAGTACGTGAGTTCAAACCCCAGCACCACATACACAACGCAATCTGGGAGCAATGAAAGCCACATGAAAACCTAGAATAAAACTGATTCTGTCTTTCTCTCTCTCTCACTGTCCCTCTTTCTTTAAAAAAAAAAAAAAAAAAAAAAAAACTTTGTACAGAGCCTGTTGGCTAGCTAAAGGATCAAGCCCCCTTGGAGCCCCCATCTGCAGAGGCTAACTAGACCAGGTTAAGGAAGGGCTATTCTGAAAGCCAAGAGCACAGAGCTGGAGTCAGGTTCTGCCATACACTGGTCAGATCTCCTCCATTTCTCTGAATCCCACACTGCAACACCCCGTCCCAGATGGGTTGGCACCCTCAGACACTGTGAGATGGAACTGGTGTTATTAGGTAGTCTAATTTCAAAGATCAATTTTAGGGCTCATCACAGACAACATTCAAAAACAGAGATCATCAACATCATTGAGATAGCCACTGATTTCCCACTCAACTCAATGGGGCAGAGCCAATACTTCCTTTAAAAGGAAAAACATTTCAGACCCATCTTTGCTTTCAGGGAGCTCCCTCCCCACCAGGGGTGAGGACAATCAACATCAGACTCCCTGAAGGGCAGCAAAGGGAGCCAGGGGTCAGCATCGTGTCCTGAGGCCTGCCCCCCAGGCATGTGACAGCTCAACACCAGTCTCTCCCAGGCCAGGGCTATGCTTACCTGGCGCCTGATTGGCCATCTGCCGCCTCAGGGCTGCAGCAGCAGCAGCCTGGGGAGCTGCCACGGTGTGGGAAGGGCCTGGGGCACCATGCTTCACGGTCTTCGTAGCCAGCACTGTGCTGTCAGCCCCTTGAGGAATGATTTTGCTAGTAGACATAGACACTGTGGGGAAAAGAAAAATTAGGCAAGAAAGCAGGTCAGAGGCCTACACACACAAGTTAAAATGGTAAATTCTTCAGATCAGGCTGCAGGAAAAATGCCGAAATTTAAAATTCTCAAGCATTAACATAGGGAAGTATCAACAGACCGACAGGCTGGTACAGGAATCTTTCCGATACCAGATGTAGTTTCCCTGCCCACTTCCACTACCGGCTAAAATAACTGACACGAACATTCCTTCTGGCACAGAGGGAGAGGTAACGTTCACACCAGTGTAGATCAGCTCCCTCATCTCCTCTCATGAAATCTGGTCATCCCAGGCTCTCGTGCTCATATTTGTTCTCTGCCAGATGTCACCTTGATGCTGAGTACACTGACACTGAAGGAGGAACAGCACCACAGGTCGCTGACAACATTCTGACAACGCGCACGGGAGGTGGTGAGTTTTGAGGCAGAATATGCCACAGGTATGGAATGAGCTGGGCCTGAAGGCACGAGGGCAAGGCTTGCTTTATTCTGAGGAATCCCCCACCCCGCTTTACTCTGGGGGAAGATCTGCTTTAGAAATCACAAGCTGAACTCAGCAGCAAAGCCGCCATACTGCACAACCTTGGAGAGCTTCTTATTCCTCACAGTGGCCCACCAGCTGCTTTCAAAGAGGACAAGGGCCTTTGGAGTCGGTACTCCAATTTCTAGAACACTAGCAGAAATGAGCTGGGACCACGCCAGGTAACAGTCTAAAACCCAGTTCAACTCCTCCATTAGTTAGAAAGCCAATGAGAAAGTACAATCTAAAACCCACTTCAACTCCTTCATTAGTTAGAAAGCCAATGGGGAAGTACAGTCTAAAAAGCCAATGGGGAAGTACAGTCTAAAACCCACTTCCAACTCCTTCATTACTTAGAAAGCCAATGGGGAAGTACAGTCTAAAACCCACTTCAACTCCTTCATTACTTAGAAAGCCAATGGGGAAGTACAGTCTAAAACCCACTTCAACTCCTCCATTAGTTAGAAAGCCA